>JAOTBA010067020.1:0-11663 GCA_025629845.1 Erythroxylum squamatum | reverse complement strand
AACCGTACCTCAGTTTTGAGAGGAACAAAAATTTCTGTCCTTGTCCTTTGAGGACGGAACAAAAATTTATGTCCTCGATAAGCAAACACGCCAAAGGACAGAACTTTTATGTCCTTGTCATCCGTCCTCATCTCCGAGGACGGTAACCAAACACAACATATGAATAACACCGGCATTCTTCAAAAGGTTGACTTGCGGTACAATTGATCTAGTGTCAGGATGATATAGCTAGAAGTTAAGGAGTACTGGACGTTGCGTATGGTTACTGTCTCTCATATGCAGAGATAAAACGAAACAAAAATTTGGAGACAGAATAGAACAAAAATTGGAGACAGTGAGGTATTTGGTTGTGATAGATAACATAGATAAAATTGTATTTATCTTGAGGATAAAAATATGTTTGGTTGTAGTTGACAGAACATAAAAAATAGTGTCAATGACTAAAGTACCCCTACAGTATAATATGATTGAAAATATGTAATTCATTGATTATTTTAAAACGAATGATTTGTATTAGTAAAAAATTTAACAAATAATAATAATAATAATAACAATAACAATAAGAAATTAATCTCGTATAATAATAATAATAATAAGTACAAAATTAATAATAATAATAATAATGATAATGATAATAAATTAATAATAATGATGATGATGATGATGATGATGATGATGATGATGATAATAATAATAATAATAATAATAATAATAATAATAATAAAGAAATGGAAATAATATAATATGAAATAAAATTGAAACCTTCCTTAATTCTTTGGTTACCTCTTAAGTCGCACTTGTTTAATTTCATTAGCTCAATGTACCTTCTATAAAGATTGGTTTCTATAGACGTACCATAGGTTCCATAGTCTCTAAATAATCTACGAGCTATTTCTTATTGCCACATTTTCCCTTTTGTTTACATCCTTAAACTTGTAAAAGCTCTAGTGGACCTTTAAAAGAAGAGTCCTCCATAATATCCAGAAGTGAATCATTACATAATTCACCATATTCATTTACATCAATAAGTGAGCTGCCAAAAAAAAATAAAATTGATCAAAGTTGGAAACTTAGGAATTATTTTATCCTTGCTTTGTCTCCCCTTATTCTTGTTAATCCAATTATGCTTGATCGTAGTTATCCTAAGGTTTTGATCACCCTCTATCAAGATTTAATCAAGTAATACCAACCGAAGTCGATAATAATATAATTGTAACCTCTCGATTCACAAAACTACTCTTAACTATTCAATTGGATTTAAAGCAATCCTAAGGATAATTAATTCACAATTAAGACCTCATTCAATTGTTAACTAATCTAATAATTGCAAGTCTATTAAGCTACCAACTCCTTTTACACACCTTAACCATGTAACTTGATCTACTCTCTCCATTTATTTCCAAGTATAAGCATAAAAATTATCACAAAACATTCATAGATGTATTGAACTCAACAAGAAAAAAGTTTAATGAAACACATAAAAAACAATCCCTAATATGAATTTAGAAACCTATAATCTTATTGAATGTCATAATAATACAAATAAACATCCAAGACAATGAAATAAATAAAGGGAAAGGAAAGACAAACAAGTTTGTGTCTTGATCTAGAAATCTGGAGTTTCTAAAGCTTTTTTTGATGTCTCTTCTTTGATCTTCTTGAATTTGGTGGTTGCTTCCTTTGTGGTGTTTTTCTTTCCTTAAATAGTTCTTGAGGCTTCTAGGGTTGTTTCTAGGGTTTCCCCACTTAATTTGGTTCCAAAAATAGCCCCAAAACGTCAAAAGTCCAAAAAAAATTGCATGTTGGAAAAGTTAAAATTTGCTCTTTATCACACCTGCCACGACTATGGGAGTGCCATGATCGTGGCCTGCATAGTTTCATACTTCAAATTCTTCTCTTTTCTTGAATTCATATTTCTATTCACTCATAAACACATCAAACCCTTGAAGCAAAAAATTAAGATCGAATTCTTACTTTAAACTAATCAAATAATTAAAACACATAGAAACACTAACAATATAACAAAATTCTAAGTCCTAAACACGTGATTATCATCTAAGAAAATACTTTAAAACACACTCAAACACCTAGAAACATACTATAATCTACATCTAGCAACATGCAACATTCAATAATGGTGGCATCAAATCTAATGGAATTAACTTAACTGCAAACATTAACCATTTAAAAAGTGCCAACATACTACCTTATTCCTTTCATGTTTAAGTGCTTTAATTTGAATATGCATATCAATCAAAATATTAACACCCTACTTATACACCTATGGCACTTGTAAGCATGCACTTATTATTATTGATCAATTAAAAAGGAAAACTAACACTAAGCAACCTTTCATGAAAATTCTTGCTATTTTTAAAGATTAGTAGGTTTAATTTATTATAAGAACCATTTTTTAGATTTTCTTTAACAATAACCTAGTCTTTTGACATGAAGGCAAACACCTTGTCATGAATGTCCCCTGGTTACTTAACTAGGTTACATTTTTTATTTAGTTTGTTTAGAGTATCATTCTGACCTTTTGATATGAAGACAAACATTTTGTCACGAATGCCCTCAGTTACTTAGCCATATCACAACTCTCAACTAGCTACAAACTCTATTCTTAACCCAATTTTCTTAAAAAGGGTTAGCAGCATAGGGATTTTATTTACCATTTTTTAACATTCTTAACCTACCTCATTTCTTCTTAGTCAGTCACTCTTATGAAAGGGTACTAATGATGCTAACAATTTAAATGAATGTAATTATAAATGTATCAAAACAAGTTTCGTAAAGTGAAAGAATAGGTGTTATATCCTAACTAACTTGCATATTCATCCTAAAGACACTTAAAACACAATATTCACAAGTTATTATGCCTTTAGAATTTAAATGGCCATGTTCAAAGGTAAACTAATTCCATTTGATTAATGTCATTGAAACATGCACACAATGCACACATCATGCAATAACTCTCTCAACGCCAACCTAATCATAACCTAACACAATGCAAGTGCAAAATTCCAAAAATGATATGCAAGTACATAAAAGATATCTCTACACTTGAAAAACACATTTTTTTCAATGTGGAAAACAAAACAATATAAATAAAAAGAAATAAAAATAGAGAAAAAGTAAGAGCAAGAAAACTTATGGTGGTTTAGGTGGTGATGTTGTTAAAGAGGGAAGTTGAAGACACTCTATGCCATAAGGATCTAGCAATTCAACTCCCTACAAAATAAAAATAATAAAGCACCAAAAAATAAAATGAAAATAAAAATAAAATCCATCCTAATTCTTGGGTTGCCTCTCAAGTTGTGCTTCTTTAATGTCATTAGCTTGACATACCCTTCATGTCTATATTCAACTTGGTTCTATGACTAGTGGCTTGCTTCCACCTGTTTCTCCCCATGGTAGTTTAGTATCTTTTAAATAAACCACACGTTGTAAGATAATAAGAAAGATATAATTTAACAAATTAAGAAGTCCAAGTAAGTTCATTAATACCCTTTTGCTTTACAAACTATCAATAATATAGGGAATGATGAAACTCCCTAAATTGTCAATTGAATATAACAGTTTGTCTTATAAGAAGGTGAACTCCTCTTCTTCTTCCACAATCACCCTTGCCCACTTGTCTTCATCCTCATCTTGAATAGAGACTGCCTTTGCATCTTCAACCTCTATCTCCTCTGTCCTATGTTCTTCTTTATCTTCTTGAACAACAACATCATTTGTGAATTCTACCTTTTTCTCCTTGTCACTTTGAGGAAATAGTGGGCTCCAATAATTTAATATATTTAGCTTAGTGTTGTTAGTCGAAGAAAAAATTTCTTTCAATACACAGTGGCTAGCTTCACCATCAGTGAGATCTTCCATTAAAGATTCATATGAGGTGTAAGCATTTAATGCATTAGCGTAAGAGTTGCTATGATAGATGAATAATTAATCATATTTTTAGCTCATATTTATTGTATTTTGCTTGATAAATTATATTTTTAGTGTATATTTAGTACTTAATGCCTCTCAAGTGTGTTTGTAAAGTATAATTGCCTTCACGGATTTAAAGGAAAAGAATTGGGATGAAAATATAGAATAAAACAAAGAGACGACACACAGAAGGGGAGAACAGTCGTGCATCTACCCGTGCACTTCTACCAGACTGTGCAGTTTTATGATATTCAGAGAATTTGGTTATGCATGATTATGTAACAAACCGTGCATCTTCCCAGAACCCTAAATTTCAATATAAAAGATGTGTTTGAAGGAAATTAGAGGACACAGTCAAAGAGGAGACTTTATGAGGTGACTCTAGACATAAAGGTCATTCTTAAGGGACAATTTTGATATAGAGAAGAGGAAAATATGAGGAATTCACCAAAAGATCCATCGAAATGCTATATCAAACCTGTACATCACAAGAATATTCGAAAGAAGATAATCAGGGAGATTTAAAATTATGAACCCATTGTTTTAAATTCATTTTTCTTTTGGTTTTTATTTTTATTTTTATTTTTGATAATGAGTAACTAAACATGTTGTTAGTATTTAAGTTAGATAACCCCTATGTTAATACTTTGATATGGTTTGATTCTTTTATTAATGCAATTAGTTTGATTTTATATTGTGATTCAATTACATGTTTTATTTATGTTCTAATAAACCCGAAAATATTAGATCATAATCTAATTTCATAAGTAGAGATTAAGAACTCCTAGTTTTGAATAGACCTACTGTAATTAGAAGGAGTTGATTGCAACCTTAGAGATAGGATGATGTAAATCTTTCAGAGTATGGTCCAACTTAATAGAAGGATTCACAAATTTGTAAAGCAATCCTATAAACTTAAACCTGAGTTATTCGCTTGAAAAACTTATGATCAGTTGTTAGTAGACTCAAGGTCAGTTATTAACAGACCACAAGAATCTCCACTTTCTAATAAATCAATAAAACAATTGATTAATAAAAGATTAATCTATTAAAGGTTTAGGGGGATTCAAAACCTAGATACTAATTATTGATATCAATAACTTTCTAAGTGAATTCTTCATTCTCTGTTCAATTTCGTTGCCTATTTCATTTTACTCGCTTTAGTTTTATTTTCTTTTATTAAAATCCAAAATCAAAATTGACAGGCTAGATAATAGGAAAAAGGTACTTATTAGTGATCATTGTCTTCATAGGATCGACTCATACTTATTAGTACTAGTTACATCTACACCTTGCACTTGCGGTTATTACAATATTGACTATCTTAGAAAAAAATAACCAAGTTTTTGACATCGTTGCTGGGAATAGTGATTTTAGGAAAAACTCTATTTTATTACTCTAGTCATTTCTCTTTATTTTATTATATTTTATTTTTATATTTTCTTTTATTTTAATTGAGCTTTTGCATTTATTTCTTATTGTATTTTATTGTAATTATGATTTGTTCATTTAATTATCTTTTGAAATTCTTTATTTGATCATGAGATTGTAGGTTATTGTAGGATTTAAAATTCAGTGGAAGGATGGAATAATTTCTTCGCAATCTCTAAAATCACGATATGGGAGAGAGAGGTGTTCTAATATGTTTTCGAAAACTTAACTGATATCTAGGCCATGTCACAACATTGGTGGGAGTTATCACTGCAATCACAAATGTCGAGCACCAACTTATATATTGGAGCAACCTAGCATGTGTATTCAACCTGACAGTGTAGTGGACGAGAACAACTATAATTCAGAGTGGAGCAATTCTTACACCTATGGATGGAACAATGACGCTCTAGCTGGATATTTATAGTCCTAAGCACCTCCAGTTAACGAGCCAAGTCTAGAAGATATGATGGTTGATTTCATTCAACGATCAATTATAAAGCTTCAGGAAACAAAGGCTTGTGTATAAAATTTGGTGAATCAGATGGACCAGCTGGTGGAGATATTATCTGACGAGATCCAAGGGAGTTTGCCTAGTGTTATTGAAACATACCTTATAAAATGGGAATGACAATCACCCTTAGTAGTGAAAAGAGTTCCCAGTAAAAGAAGAAGAGGAATAGGAAGAGGAAGCAAATATCAAGGATAAATTAATGGAATACCTTGCTGAACTTAAAACTAGTTGACGCAAATTCGAAGAAAAAATTTCTTCACCTAAATGTCTTGAGCATAACATTGAATACTATTTAAGCCTATTAATGTAGTAGAGTGAAGAAAAGATGACGGTTGGCGTCAAAGATGAAAATATATTCCAAAAAGAGCTTCTCGAAGAAGCCTCCATCCAAGAAAAGGAAGTAGAGAACTGGCAGGAGATGATTGAAGAAGATAAGATAAAAAATTCTATCCAAGAAGAAGAAAAAGAGTGGACGAAGGTGGTTGAGGAAGAACTGACAAAGGAACCACATAAGGAAACTACTAATGAGGTGTTATTAGTGACCTTAAATACGGAGGGTTCCCACTTCCTGTAAGACAAACTATTAGAGTCAACAAATGATTCAGGGATTTTTATTGTTCCCTCTTTCATTAACAGTTTGTCATTAAAAAGGGAATTGGTTTTTGCAATTGGATTTACTAATTTGATAAATTATGTCCTTGTTATTATTTTGCAACATGTGGCTTACTTACAGGCTATAAAACTATTATATAAGGAAAGGGGATGAAGCAAGTGCTGCGTTCTACTTAACACTACCTAAACGCATCACCTGCAAGTATACGAGGTTGTTGTAGTATACGGTAGACGCAACAAGGAAGTTATTAACTGTAATAATTTGATTAAAAACAAGAAATTAAATAATCAAATTTAAGAAGGTATAAGGTTGTGAAATTAAGAAATTAAACAAAAAGAATGAATTACACAGAATTGATATAAACCTTTTAAAGATAACCTAGGGATTACACTTCGATCCAATTTCAAGCCAAAATTTTGAAACTTCCTATAAATATAATCAGCAGCTTCATTCTCTCTTCAATCAAATGAACAACTGTCAATTTAGTAGTTCTCACATTCATAAACTAACAATTACTAATTGTCCAAAGTTACGAATTGAGCAATCCCTAGAACTTATATTTATAATTGATTCTTAAGGTAATTAATTGTTTAGTTCCAATATCAAGTTTCATCATTCAATTCTTTACTCAATATCTTAAGAATAATAGGTAGCCAATCCATTAACCTAGTATTCAACAAAACAAAACCAATCCATGCAAGATATATATTATTGGGAATTATCAAATCAAGACATTCAGTTAAATCTAGATGCAAACCCTAAGTAAGAATAATTTAGCTCATCATCAAAGTGAAAATAATACTCATATTATTTAAATTCAGACCAGTAAATTACATTGTATCAAGAAAAAATTGAAACAAGAATCTGTAATCCCAAAAGAATAGAGAACAAAGGAACCCTTGACTAATGAATAGATTGAAACTCTCGTTCGCTTTCGCCAGCTCTCAATCAATGTTGATGACAAAACTCCATTCATTCTCCCTTTGCATCTCTCCTTCCATCCTGATATTTCTCTCCTCTTTCTAACCTTGATACTCTCCTTTTTAGGTCAAGATCTCTTCACATAACTTGTAGCCCTACCTCCCAGCTTTCCAAAGGATCCTTTATTACTTAAAACGAAGCCCTATAACTAAAGTTATGGGCAAAAAAACCAAGGGAAGGTCAGACAGGACAGGAAAGATTTGGTATTTCATTCTCAACCCCTTTAGCCCCTCAAAACAACACTTTTATTCCTTAAGTTTTGCACAGGAATTATGGCCCAGGATATTGGCTTGAACTTGAGCTTTTGAATCACCTCATTTGGATCTCATAATTCTTATATATGTCCATGTAAAGCTTCAGTGGTCATGCTGCCAATTTTGTAGAAATAAGTTTTACTTTGAATAAACGATTGGTAGTCCAAATGAATACGAAAAGCTACACATCTGGGCTTCCTTAAAATCTTGAGATTTCCTTTAAATATTCTCTAACTTTTTTAAAGTTTTCTCCTAAAGTCCTTAAAGCTCAACCTAAACACATACACCTAACAACAATCTTGAACAAACAGATTAGAAAAGACTAAAAATTGAACAAAAACTATCTGAAACCTAACACAAAATGCATTATAACAACTACCCCACACTTAATACTTTGCTTGTCCCTAAGCAAAGTTAAAGGAAAACAAAAACAAAAAAGAAAGAATTTTATCAAGTTCAAAAATTATCATATAAAATCAAGACAAAACTTTCAATAATTTCCACAATTATTCTCAAATCAAACAAAACTTATACTAACGCAATATAATAGCCCTTCCATGCATACCCAAAAATGTCACTTCCTCACAACATCTCTCAAGTGTTTGATCATGGAAGTGTTCACACACTCTTTGCATTCAATGAAAGAATATATCCATAAGCTTGCTTATTAATCAAATCTCCATCACTTAACTATAATCAAGCACCAATCAAAAGGTCTTTTCATTTGGTTGTAATAGGGCTAGTGTAAAGGTATGCCATTTGGAAAAGTGAGTTACTCATTAAGTATAAGAGCAATCCCAATAATCACACAATTAAGCATAACTACTACTTCACAAATCCTAAACATACAAATTTTTTCAAACATCTCCACCCTTTTACTATAATACCCTTTAATTTAAGGATTGAGTCCCTCTTATATTATTTTCTTTCTAATTTTTATTTATTCATTTTATCTTTTTTTTCGAAACATTATTGCAAAAACCACTACAAAGCTCATTATCACCTAGCTGCGTGGAACAACAACTTTCTTTTCTTTGATACTTCTTTCTTTTTTAACAAGAAAGGGCTCACAACTGTAACAAAGGTATTCTATTTAAAATATATTTTAACCTTGAATAACATGGATAACCAAATTAACCGCACACTTTAATTTACATAATAACTCAATAACTAAATTCCTCAAATGCTCTTATTCCTAGTAGAAGGTTAAAAAAATTGAGAGAAAATGATAAAACAATTTATGGCTCATAATATTGTGAAAAAGAAAGAACATGGTAAAAAATGGCTCAAATTGGCTCACTAAAGATGTATAAAAGCTTGATCTTTTAAGTTAAGTCATTAAACCTCATTGCCATAATCATTTTGATGCTCAATCGCAATTTTCATATGATCTTGAAATGCATACCTAAGCAATTTCTAGCAATATAACAATCAAGAATATTCACTTAGAAGAATAACCATTTGAAATTCAATTTTAAAAGCTCAAATTCTTACCAATTGATTAAGGTAATGCAAAAGAGTGACCATCCAAATTGACAATTAGTACTTATTCCATTCAATTCTCAAACTCTTGCTTCAAAAATTTTAAGGCCATATATCAAGAACATGATTAAAAACACTAAAGCATTAAACGAACTAAACATTAAATAGTTTGAAAAATAAGAAAACAAAACATGAAAACGAAACCTTGTAAACATTAAACAGAACCCACGCCCAACACTTTAAAATCACATTTTCCTTAATGTGATCATGCATAGACAGAAAAGGGAATAATAAGAGTTAAGCAAAACCTGCTTTCCATCGTTGCTTAGTTTGATATAAAGCCTTTTTTCCAATTGTCTTGTCACAAACACATAAAGGTGAGGCAAAGTTGACGTAGGGTTTTTGTGAGGTACACAACATTAATAGAGTGGGCAAGCCAAGTTTATGGGCTTTGATCTTGTGTTTGGTTAAAGGAATCGATGAAGCATAGCTATGGTAGGTAGGGGCACGACCAATCTACGTTAAGGCACGACCAAGGCAACTCCCTGTGTTTACCTCTGCCAAATACAATAAAACTCCCTTTTCCTTTAACTGTGGCTGCATCTCATCAAAAACAATTAACAAATCCAAGCACCTATTCTAAATCAAATTTAATAAAAAATCTATTAAAATAGAAAAATGAAACTAAAATTAAAATTGTTTAAACAAAACAATTGCCTCCCATTAAGCGCTTCTTTAATGTCGTATTAGCTAGACTTAGTTGTATCAAGCATCACAAATGAGGACACTTTCAATGACTTTGTCTCCTCAAAATTCCTTTAAGTATGGTTTCACTCTTTAGGCATTAACCTTGAATATTCCACTGTCTTCAAATTTAAGAGCTCCACCACCTTACATGGAAAAACTTTGATGATTTGAAATAGCCCACTCTAGCAAGAATTTAATTTTCCAGGGAATAACCTCATTGTTGAATTGAACAACAAGAATTTTATTCCAGGTTTAAAGGTTATTCAATGGATCATTTCGTCATGCATAGCCTTAGTTTTATCTTTTTAAGTCTTTAATCTTTCATAGGCTTCATTTCGGAGCTCATCAAACTCTGAAATTTGCAAAATTCGTTAGCCCTTTACTTCATCTAAACTCATATTTGTAGTCTTGATTGCCTAATAAGATTTATGCTCTTATTCTATTGGTAAGGGGCATGCCTTCCTGAGAATTTACGTTCGATAAGCTAAAGTGCCTCATAAAGACAGACGACCTAATCTTTCCTTGACGTGCTCGTCATCTTTTTAAGGATTCCTTTAATTTATTTATTGGAGATTTAAACTTGTCCAAATGTCTGGGGATGATATGGGGTTGCCACTTTGTGTTGGATTCCAAACTTGTTCATCAATTTTTTGTACCATTTGTTGCAGAAATGGCTTCCTCCATTACTAGTAATGGCCTTGGGTGTCCTGTATCTGCTAGAATATATTCCTTTGAAAACTTCACAACAATGTTAGCATTATTTGTCTTAGTGGGGATGGCTTCCACCCACTTAGACACATAATCAACAGCTAGCAGTATATATTCAAAGTTGAAAGATTTTGGGAAAGGACCCATGAAATCAATACTCCAAATATAAAAAATCTCTACTACAACAAAGTTAGTAAGAGGCATTTCATTTCTTTTACTTATATTGCCCACCCTTTGGCATCTATCACATCTCATGCAATAATTGTGAGCATCTCTAAAAAGGGAAGGCCAATACAAACCACTTTGAAGAACCTTCTTAATGGTTTTCTTGCCTCCAAAATGCCCTCTAAAATACATGTTTTGGAAAAATTACAGCTTTTGCAATTGATCCTCTTCCGGCACACATCTATGAATGATTTCATCTTTGTAAATCATGAACAAATAAGGCTCGTCCTAAAAAATAGTACATGAAAAAAATGTAGAAATCTTTTCTTTTCCTGAAATTTGATGCCAGTTCTCCAGATACCATAAGCAAGATAGTTAGCAATATCAACATACCGAGGGACTTGTGAAACCACAAATAAATCTTCATCAAGAAATCGTTCAAAAGCATTCTGAGGTGTAATGTGTGGATTATAATAATTAAGGTGTAACCTAGAAAGGTGATCAAATACTACATTCTCACTACCTTTCTTGTGCCTAATTTCCACATCAAATTTTTGAAACGTTAGAAACCACCTAAATTAAAAAAAACATTAGAACTATTGGACCCCGATATTTTAGTGAAATTTAGAAATATTAAATGAATTTAAATGAGTGTTTTTGTATATGTGTTGTGTTATAGACGCTATTGTGCTTGAAGGAAATTGATGAGAAAAAAGATTGATGACTTTGAGATTTGAGTAGAATCGTATGGGTTATGAAAGTTAAAGTGAATGAGTAAATTGAAATGGAAGTTGAAAATCAAGAAATAAAGAGAAAACGTGTGAGAAGTTGAAGAATT
>JAOTBA010066985.1:0-11664 GCA_025629845.1 Erythroxylum squamatum | reverse complement strand
ATCCACTTTCTTCTCATAATCCATATAAGTTCACTTAAATATCAAAGTCCTCAAAATTAAACAATTCATTTCCCATATTTTTTTTAATTTCATCAAATTTCCTTAAATTCATAAATTTTCTTACCAATTTCTTCTCATTAAATTTCATTTTAATTTTTCTCATTGTCACCAAAAGTTCGGGGTCCAACAACAGGAGTTAGAAGTCTATTGATGATATATGTGGCTGTTAAAATTGAATCTCCCCAAAACAACTTTGGCAAATGGGATTGAAATATAAGGGCTCTAGCAGTTTTTAACAAATGTCGATGTTTTCGGTCAATAACTCCATTTTGTTGTGGAGTGTAAGGAAAGGTTTTCTGGTGTATAATGCCATAGTTGACAAGAATTTTCTTAACAACTATGACTCAGGAATTCTGTTCCATTGTCTGTTCTGATAATTTTTATTGTAGCATAAAGCTGATTTTTAATAAGTTTAAGTAATTTATCTAAGAAGGAAGATGTTTGACTTTTGTATTTGAGTAAATAGGTCTAGGTTGTTTTAGAAAAGTCATCTACTATGGTAAAAATGTAGTGAGCTCCACTGATTGACCCTTGCTTATAAGGACCCCAAAGATACATATGCAACAGTTCAAGACATGCAAATGTACTATTACTGCTCTTAGGAAAAGGAAGTCTGGTTTGTTTAGAAAAATGGCAAACATCACAAAGTTGTTTAGAAAATTTCCTATCATTAAAAGAACATTGCAACTGTTTCATTACAGTAAGAGATGGATGATCCAATCTTTGGTGCCAAAAACCATCAAGAATCGCACTGTGACATTGTACTGGCTTATTTGAATGATTATCTAAAAGTGTGGTGTAAGACAAAATGTTGTTTTTTTTAATGAATATTTGTCAAGAACATATAATCCTGCATTTACCTTTCCAACTGCTAAGACCTCATTAGTCATAAGGTCTTGCAGAACACAAAAGGTTGCATAAAAGGTAAATTTGGTAGGAGATTGAAAAGCTAGTTTATCCACAGAAAGTAGGTTATATTTCAACGAAGGTACATGTAAAGAGGATGACAGACTAAGATTATAACAAAGGATAATATCCCCTGTGAAATCTACTGTCTTAACTGTGCCATTCGGTAGGTGAACAGGAGTGAATTCAGCAACTAATCTAGGTCTATCAAACAAAGTTAGATCATGACACATATCATTTGAAGCACCTCTGTCTATTATCCAGGAACCACATTCAATTGAATTAGTTGAACTAAAACAATGGTTAAGAATGCTACCTCCAAAGTCGTTATAATGTGCGAAATTGATGACATCTCCTCCTTTGTTTGTCACCTGGATCTGCTTGCCTTTACTTTTCAAAAAACTCTCGATACCTTATTGAATCATTGCAGCCATGTCCTGCTTCCAGACTGGTTCTTTTGTACCCCTCTCTACTGGATAATCCAAAGGTGAGTCAATTATATTCACAAATTCCTTATTTGTATCTCCTCCTTTCTTATCTTTAGAACTTTTATACCAATTTAGATACCTATGGATCTTGAAGCATGTATCTCTTGTATGTCGTTTCATCTTGCAAAAATCATAGAACATATCCTCCATGTCCAACTATTTCTTAGAAACACCTCTGCCATCCCCTTTTGCATTACTGTTACCAGAATTACGCACCATCATAGCACTAGTTGTATTCTCAACAAAGATAACGTTAACCTCCTATTGTTTTTCAACCCTAACCACCATCACATCTATATGAGGCAAAGGTTCAATCACAAGTATCTGACTCCGAATAGCATCATACTCTTCATTCAATCCCATAAGAAATTGTACTAATCCTTCATTATCCCCAAAATTAACTAACTGCTTTAAGGATCTGTATGACACTATTTGAGGGCTCCACATGAACACTGTGGGATGGGAGCCAAACAGTTCAGTTCATCCCATAAACATTTGACTTTAGTGAAATACCTGGAAATAGACAGTTCCCCTTGAGAAATTAAACTGATTTCTCTCTTGATCTGATACAACAACGAGCCATTACACTCTCCGTACCACCGCTCTAGTTCTTTCCAAAGATCCCTAGCCGAACTCATGTACCAAAAAGACTCCACGATGTCTTTGGAGATGGCGTTAAGAATCCACGATGTGACCATAAAGTCGATCCGACACCACCGATCATAGTCTGGTGACCTTTTTTCTGGTCTTTCACACTTTTCGTTGATGAAATCAAGCTTCAAATTTGCACCTAAAGCGATTTGCATTGCACGGCTCCAAGACAAGCAGTTATTGCTGCTTAACAGAGTCGTGACGAGAATCATCCCAAGATGATCAGAGTTCTGTAGAAAAATTAGATTCTCGTCACCATTAACACTCCCAAACGACGATCTTGAACTACTTATGCCATCTGCCATGATTTAGTTGTGGAGAAACGAGGATCAACCCAGTCGCTCTGATACCATGAAGAAATCACAAAACCTAAGGATTTAAATTTATAGACAGATCTGAAATAAATGAAGGGGTTATTTTATTCATAAACGAAGGTGGTATATATACCACCACTGTACATAATAATAAAACGGTGACTCTCACTATATAAAACGCAACCCAACTAAATAGAAATAAAACCTATACAACAGAAGTCACACGCTATACAACACCCTATACAGTAGTCTAGATAATACAGTATAAATACAGAGAAAAGATACATGTCTACAAGTGCCTTCTTTTGTTCTCATTTTGGAATTTATTTCTGAAATATTTATTAGAACAATAAATTTACAATTGGATGGCAACTTGTGTCGTGCGTAATACGAGCCTCAGTTACGCATCTAAGATCAAACGTGAAAGATAATGAACGAAGAAAACAAGAAAAAATACCTTATTTCATTTTTATGACTTTTAATGAGCTTTTCGAAGTTGAAATAAGTCCTTTATCTCGACAACCTTCACAAAAGTTGATCACCGGAACGTTGTTAACGTCTTTCTACAACTTTCTTAACACGTGACTCTCTTGACAGGTCAGAGAATCTGAATGTTCACGAATTACTTAAGCAATTGCAGGAGACCTTAACCTTATACATATAGCTTTCATATTGGATTTTCCCATCATAGGATCGATATGGGTCTGGTTTGTACTTATCGAGGTCCATTTTCTTCTTCGACTTCGACCTGTTAACTTAAATTATTTATTGGGCCACTTTATTATCTTTATTTGGATCAAATTACATAACTTAACTGATAAATTATTGAAAAACCAAAAATTACAATTAATTGTTGCCCACTTTATAGGGAAAATATCTAAAATCTCCGTCTTTGATAATAATTAATTGCAGTGATGACTCAAATTAAAAATAGTTTAAAATTCAGTTAAGCCATGCTACTAAATTGATTGATCAAGTTTGAAAACAAAACATTTGATCCAAAAATAACGAAAGTCCATAATTCAGTCTCATGAGGCTTTTGATACTGAAAGATATCAAATACATGTGTCATGTATGACATAGGTCCAATATAATCACGAATATCTAATACTTCACTAACATGAATGGGAAAATATAGTGTGGCAAAATCAGATGATACCTGTATGATCTGATATGTATCATCTTTCTGTTTGTAGGTTTTGATTTCTCTAAACTTTATGTTAAACTGAATATGCTAAACTGCATAAGAGAAATCTTATTTTCTCTCACCTAATGCTAAACTGCATTAGAGAAAGCCTTTATGTTCTCTAACTAAATGCTAAATTGCATTAGAGAACATTTATGGGATTAAGACTTATATCCTCCTATGTCATGTCAAAATCCATGGATATACATATGAAATTGTATATGTCCTAATGACATAGGCTTAAGGTCAAGCAGTATATATGCCCAATGACTTGTAACATGCTTAAGATCAACACGAATCTTAAAACTTTGACATGTATTATAACTATGTATGATAACATGTAGTACTAAGGATAAACGATAATCATCTTTATTAATGAACCACCATACTATGTAATACATCAAAAAGTATAAACGTACAAAGGCACATAGAGCAAACATAATAGTCCCTAACTAATAGTGTCTAAGGACTTCAATGCATCCATACTGTATACATGTTTTTCATATACATGTGGGCAAAGTCTTTTAGTTAAAGGATCGAATAACATTTCCTTAGTCCTTAAATACTCCACCTCAATGTCACCTTTCTGTATCTACTCCTTTATAGTCAACTATTCTAAGACCCTGTGATATTCTTATTATTGTTTCTAAACAATACAATAGCAAGATTATTACAATACAACCAAATGGGTCTAGCCACTGAATCAACCACAGACAACTCAAAAATTAAGTTTTTGAGCCAAACAGCCTGTGAAGCAGCCCCATGGCATGCACTCTGTATGCATGGTCAAGGAAGTCATCCGTGTCTACTTATCACTCTTCCATGACATTATACCATTTGTCAACTTAAAGCCTTATTCTACTATGGAATTCCTATCTTCTGGACACATAGCTTAAAATCCCAAAATTTAGACCCCCTATGAGGTTTAAACTGTGACTTTTTTACATGTCAACATATAATATGTGATTCCCTTTAAGTATCTTAAAATTATTTAGCCACATTCTAGTGGTCTATACCTGGGTTGGCTAAATAGCGACCCAGTAGTCCAATAATAAATGCAATGCCCAACCTAGTGTATACCTTGATATACATTAGGCTACCAAACACATTAGAATATGGAACATTCCTCACACCCTCTCTCTTTACTTTATTCTTTGTACACTTTGCCAAAGATAATCTCTCGCTGTGAGAGATTAGTGCTACAACAGGTTTACATTTAGACATATTAAACCTAATGTTCAATGTATGCACATTGTGAGAAGCCTAATGAATGTTGAGATATGTCCCCGTGAATCTGAGTACCTAGGATAAAAGATGCTTTACCAAGGTTCTTCATGTGAAAATGCTTAGCCAAAAGTTGCTTAATGTCATGCAACATCTGTGAAGCAGCCCTATAACATGCACTTTGCATGCATGGTCAAGGAAGTCATCCGTGTCTACTTATCACTGTTCCACGACATTATACCATCAGTAAACTTAAAGCCTTATTCTGCTATAGAGTTCCTATCTTCTGGACACATAGCTTAAAATCCAAATCTGGATCCCCTATAAGGTTTAAATTGTTGACTTTTTTATATGCTATTTAGTTAACCCAGGTATAGACCACTGGAATGCAACTAAACGAGTGTTAAAATACTTAAATGGAACCAAGGATTATATGTTAAATATCTTAACACTTGTTTAATTGATTCCAGTGGTCTATACCTGGGTTAGCTAAATAGCTACCCAGCAGTCTAACAGTAAATACAATGTCCGACCTAGTGCATACCTGGGCATACATTGGGCTACCAAACGCACTAGAATATGGAACATTTCTTATAGCCTCTCTCTTTACTTTATTCTTTGGAGACTGTGGCAAAGATAATCTCTCGCTTTGAGAGATTAGTGCTATAACAGGTTTACATTAAGCCATATTAAATCTTTGTAGCACATGCTCAATGTATGCACACTGTGAGAAGCTTAATGAGTGTTAAGATCTGTCCTGATGAATCTGAATACCTAGGACAAAAGATACTTCACCAAGGTTCTTCATGTGAAAATTCTTGGCCAAAAGTTGCTTAACATCATGCAACACGGTCATATTATTTGACACAAGCAATATATCATCCATATACAAATAATAGGAAGATAACTTTGCTTCCTCTAACCTTATGATACAAACATCTTTTATCTTTATTTTCCATGAAGCTGATAGAGGCCAAAACCTCATCAATTATAAGGGATCACTTTCGGGAGGTTTTATGTAAACCATATATTGATTTGCTTAATGTGCAAACCATGTCAGTTCTCCCTGGATCCTGAAAACCTTCAGGTTGTACCATATAGACCTCTTCATAAAGATATTTATTCAGGAAAGCAGTTTTAATAGCCATTTGATGTAACTTTATATCATCACGAGCTATAATTGTTGTAATCACTCGAAATGTATCCTTCAAGGAAGGGGAGAGAAGGAAACATTAAAGTCAATCCTTTTTCTCTGAGTGAACCTTCTGGCAACTAAGTGATCCTTAAACTGCTGAACTTTATCCTAAAATCCTTTTGGTCTTTCAAACTCATTTACAACTGACGAGTTTACAATTCTGTGGCAAATAAACCAGTTACTGTACCTTATTATACTTTATGGATTGTATCTCGTCCTTCACTGAATCCCTCTAAAAAACCTAATGGGTTCCAGAAATAGCTTTTAGAAAAGTGACCAGATGCACAATATGTTCAACATCATAGTCTTATTCTCCAAATAGACTATGTAATATGATGAGATAGCAGTTTGTCTCATTTCAGTGGATCTTCACAACTACAGTAGTTCTTGTACCTCAAGAGCCTCTGTTTATTCAGCTATAGTTTCCTGTTCCCGTACAAGAATGGTACTAAGACCTAGATCCACTGGACTTGACCTTATGAGTAGCGAATACGTAATAACTGTAGTATCCATCCTGCTATCATCATAAGGGTGAGAGGGCCTACCCTCATCATAGACATCGTATTCCAAAAACTTAACTGTTTATGATTCCACTATTCTAGCCCCTCCTTCTCTACAGCAAAATCTGTAGCCTCTAGAGTTGTCGGGATATCTTACTAAATAGCAACAAATTGAATGAGTTTGCAATTTATTTTCATAAAGATTATACTAGCGCACCTTAATAGGGTAACCTCATACACGATTGTGTGCAAGGCTGGGTTTCACCCTTTCCAGATAATTAGGTAGATTAGTCCTGTTTTGCATTGACCTTTTCATGTCCTTTAGGGTGCGACTACCCCTTTCAACAACACACCATTTTGCTCAGGGCTATCTGATATAGTGAACTGAGTCATTATTCCAACCAATCCCATATATCTGGCAAACGAACCTTTTCATGTCCTGAAACTCTATGTTTGCCATAATAGTCTTCTCTATGGTCAGATTTGACGATCTTAATGGATTTTTCCAATTGGTTCTCAACTTTCAGTTATAAAGATCTTGAACTCATCAAGAACTTCAGACTTTTCTTTAAGCAAGAACATATAAACTGTAACGGGAATAATCATCATTAAATGTCAGAAAAGTCCTGGAATTGCACAATGCAATTGTACAAGGTCTACTTATATCCGTATGTATCAGACCCAATAAGTCAGAAGCATGACTTGACCCCTTTTACCTTATTTTAGTCAACTTACCCCTATAATAGTCAATGCATGTTTCCAGATCACAAAATCCAGAGTTGTGAGAATGTTTTCCTTAACCAATCTCTCAACCTTAGCTCTGGAAATGCAGCTTAATGTTTATGCCATAACGTGTATGACGTATTCTTCATCAGGGTTCTCCTTTTATGACTTGTTCGGCAAGATACGAAGAAGCATATATCTAATTTGGGGTAAGACACATTCCATATAAACCATATGACAAGAAAGTTGTACCAAAATGTTTTGTATTAAATAACAACTATATAGCATTAATTACAAAATGATAACTTTCTTTGTCCAAAATTTGATACAAATATCAAATATAAAATGTGTTATGTAAAATCAAAATGAACTTTGCAACAAGGTTCATAACATACATCCCTTATAGATATAACATTAACTTCTTCATTACTACCAACCACCCGTTTCTCCTTCCCTTTAGTTAACTCTATCCTGGATATGAATCCCTGCATTATGGAAGTACCTCAATTAGATGTTCCACCATTTAACCACCAAAAGCCGAATGTGGCTACAACATAATTGGATTCATGAATTGAAAAGCCAAGGAGTAACCTGATGGTTTCAGTCTTTCCTTCCAGGCCTTATGCCGCTTGCTTCTTTATGTCCGCAGGACCTTTACCAACACTGGATTGACCAGCATCAGCATGTGGAGAAGATTTAGACTTTCTACCTTTGAACTTAGCGGGCTTCATTTTTGCCTTCCCTTTAGTTGCATCGAGGACTTAGGAGCAACAATCTTGAGTTTCTCCTCCTCAACAACACAATGGGCAATCAAAGCATTGAAGTGTAACATCCCGTTTCCATACTAAGGGTTAGAACCCTAGATTTCTATAAATGAGAAATAGCAATGAGAGATTAGAAAAATGCATTTCATATTCATGCATAATATATCATTCATACATGTGAATTTGATTATTGGACACATTACAATGATTTGTTCATGGACTCATTTGACATTTTTCTGGGTATAAATGATTGTTATAATGTGAATTATGGATTATGTGTATTAAAATTTGAGTTAGTGTGTATAAGTAGTGATTTAGAATTTTTGGTGAAATATGAGAATATTATTAAATTTTGGGTATTTTTGGACTAGGAAAAATGTCAAGTGAAAAGACAATTGATAAATTGCAGTAGAAATAAATGTCATATGGCAGTAGAAATTATTGATAAGTGACACTAAGATTTAATGATAAGTGTCATAGAAAGTCGGGAGACAATTAGATTAGAAATGGGGAAACAAATGAACTAGTAGTTTAAAAGACCAAGTGAAGACCATAAGGTGGTGGCATGTGGCAAGTGACAAGTGTCAATTTCCTTGCCACACACCTCACTTACGTATGGCCTAAATGAAAGACAACCATTTGATCTTTCATTTTATTTCTTTCGCTAAATGCTCTCTTCTTCATTTGCTTCTTCTCTACTCACGATATTCTCACCCTCACCCTCATCACATTGAGATCTTGCTTTCCTTCACTTTGTTTCTTCAAGGTCTTTGCTATCTCTTCTTTTTGCAACTAAAAAAAACCTAACCTATTCCTCCTTGAAGAGTTGATGATTGTATAAGCTTGGAGGCTAAGGTTTTATGGTGATTTTGAAGAGTTTGGAGATTTATCAAGTAAGTTCTACTTTTATCTTCATGGTTTGTGTAAATATAAACATAATTGATGATAGTTTTAAGGTGAAATGATCATGATAGTGGAGTAGAATGTGTGCAAAAATTTGATGAACATATGTATATATTGATGTTCTGTTTTTGGTGTTTATGATCAACCATAGTTTATGAGTTGTTTATGAATGATATTGAGCTAAAATGGAGCTAAGAATGAAGAGGAAATGAAGTAGAAAAGATAATCTATGATAAGATGGTTTGAATGTAACATATAGGAGTTGACAATCTGGAAAAATTGAAAGAGAATAGTTGGAACATGTTAGCTGTAATGTTTTCACTGGACATGTATCTCTATTTCAGCCATATATTTATCTGTAGACATCCAAATGAGATTATTTTAAGTTTATATTAAACTAGAGACATATGGCTATATTGTTCATGAAGAAATTGAATTTGAATTCTGTCTCAAAGAGTATCAAAATTTTGCTTGAAATTGAGCACAATGGGCTGCTATGGTTTGGGAACAATCTGTAGTATTTTAGGTATAACTTAAAGAATACTGAACCAAACTACTTGAAATTGGTGTTATTAGAAATTTAAAACATATGAGAACCTTTTTTTAGAAGAATGTATTGCCTAAATCTCTCATTTTCTTTGTTAAAATAGCCATGCAAAATTGACCCTAAAATCTGTTTTGAAAGAAAAGCTACAATGATGCTTGAATAAAGGAGTGCACGATCGTGCACAAGCATGATCGAGACAAAGAGGAACATGAAGGAGTTGCACGATTGTGCACAAGCATGATCGTGACAGATAAGGATTGTCAAGTGGTTGCACGATCGTGCACAAGCATGATCGTGATAGAGGAGGGGCACTGTTGTTTGACAGCTTTCGACAGCCTTCACTCTTTTGACCATAACTCCCTCTCCAAACCTCCAATTGACTTGAATTTGAACCACAAGCTCCTCACACATTGTCCTTCCTCTCCACCAAATTTGATTGTCATATGAGTTCATTAGGGAAAGAATTGATAAATGGTTGATTGATGAACTTGGGAAGATCAAGTTTCACAAGATATGATATATGAATGTATCTCAATTCGAAAGTTATGAGTTGTTAATGATATAAAAGTGTTCTTAGAAATGCGAATATGATTGTAAGGAGATGAGTAATGTGTATCAAGTAAAGGTGAATGAGAATTGGATATTATGAGAGCATATAGTGCCAGAAAAGAAATAACGAGTAATTGAATTATGATATTAGAATAACCAAGTGTTCTTGAGGTGTAAAACTAAGAATAAGCTAGACATATACAAATGATAAGGTTTGAATGATCATGAGATGTGAATAAAGAACATATACCTAAACTAGACAAATTGAGCATGCATTATGCATAACACATATACATATGTGTACGATTGAATGTCTATGTGATTGCGTACTTAATAATGTATGTGCAATATGTGTATTGCATAATGTTGATATACAGGATAAAACGTCCGCATCCAGACATTTCCAGATCATGGAAGCAATTGTAATCTAGAGCGTACTGTGAGTCGACTTAGATGGTCTCATTTTTATTGTTTGTTCTGTTTTAAATTCTGTATTGAATTATTATGTTAATGTGATTGTGTTGATTCCGTACATTGAATGTCCGAGGCGTTTGATGTATGAATAGTATATTGGCAGTGCTCCTTGTTTGTGAATTTGACGAAATAAGTGATACTCAATATTATTGTTGAATGTCGGACCAAGGTTTGATGATAAATGTGAATGTGAAACTGAAATCAAGTGAATGATTGAAAATATGTGGATGTGATGCATTTCATTACATGAATGCATGACAACATAAAGGTTGTTGTGACCGGAGTAGCCACCGAAAAAGAGCTTAATGCTCAGAATATGGTAAGAGCCTTTAGCTCAGTTGTTAATGTACCTAGTATCCACTAAGGGATATCGGAAAATATCTGAAACAAGCCTGGTATCCACAAGCGATATGGGCCAGTAAAAAGGCATTCGGTCACAACAAAGTAATAATTGAAAGTGATTCTCATGTGCATTGTATTTATAATTGATATGCATGTTTTAAGTGATCGAAATGAACTGTTTGACTGCTCTGAATGTGAAATGTGGAATAAGTGATCAAAGTGTTATGTGATGCTATATGATTATTGGTGAAATGATGTGTATTATATGATGACATGAAGTGTATGTGAAATTGAAGTATAAACTGTTGTACTATGTGATATGAGTGAGCCATCGAGGATGGTCCGCTCACTAAGTTCGCAAAACTCGCAATAAAATTGCAACATTATTTTTTAGGCTTAGAGAAGATCTCCAGTTAGAAAAATTGGAGTCTAGCCATTGCATTCTAGTAAGAGATAGAGGTTAGGATCATTTCGCGTTTGTATAGATTTTTCTATTATTTTTGTATTAAAGAATGTAATCCGCAATTGTTGTTCCACATGTATTTGATTAATTCTGCTTTGTAATGACTTTCCAAATTGGAAATGTTTGAAAATGAGATTGATCAATGAATGTAATAATAATTGTGATTATAACGTTTATATAAAAAATGGCCCCAATTTGATTAGTGGTTTTCTGTAATATGTATGTGATTTTTGAAAATTTTGTAACGAGTTTGATTGTTTGACTGTTCTAGTGTTGGACCCCGATTTTTTAGTGAAAATTAGAAATATTAAATGAGAAATTGTTGGTGATTATTCATGTGCAAAGAAAAGAAAAATTCTTGAATTTGAAATGATA
>JAOTBA010066893.1:0-11670 GCA_025629845.1 Erythroxylum squamatum | reverse complement strand
AGAAAACGTTGTGGCTAAAAGACTGAAGCATACTCAGTCAACATTTTCCAGATCACTACCAATCTTGTTTCTAAATCCTTCCTTATCACAACTCATACCAAGATCACTCTTTCTACTCCTTCTACTCCTCATTTTCAGTAAAATCACATTTAATAACATTTATACCCAGAAGTTGTCAATGAATGCAAGCATCACTTTTTATGCGAAAATATTCAGTATTTATGTGCATATATGCTAACATGATGCATGAGCAAGAAAATGTATTATCTAAATTTCTCTTGGAGCTCACAAATACTGAAAGTTTGGGTCCTAACCTTTAATATGGGGACGGGATGTTACATTGAGAACATAAAAAGCGTCATGAAGAAAAAGAGAAAGGGGAGAGAACAGTTCAAGAGGGGAGGTGGTACTTCTGTGCCCGAGAGGACTGCTAGGACTTTCTCTGTACAGTCTGAGGAGAGGAGCAGTGGTGAAAGCAGGCCTAGACCTATGAGGACTTCTACTGTTTCTTATCAAGCCTCAACAGCGGGAGGCAACAGAAGGGGAGAAGGGGATAAGTCTTCTATACCTAAGTGCGATCATTGTGGCAAGTTCCATGGAGGGGAATGCTACAAGCTGAATGGAGCTTGTTTCAAATATGGAGAGAAGGGGCACATGGCTAAAGAGTGCCCTCAGTATGCAAGATAGGAGAGAAGTCAGATGCAAGCTTCAAAGAGAGTTGAAATTGTGAGGCACAAGATTGCAACAAAAGTGGGCAGTTTTGATGCACTAAGTGGGTGAATCCTCAAGGAAGACCAAGGGGGCAAGCACCAGCTGGGGTGTTTGTAATGACACGAGAGGATGCTGAGACAGCTTCAGAAGTTGTGACTGGTATGATTAAATTATTCGATGATGATGTAATTCTTTTGATTGATCCAGGTTCTACTCATTCATTTGTGTCAATGAGTAGAACTGTGTGTGGTAGAAATCTGAGCCCATTGGATACTCCGTTACTGGTTAGTACTCTAATCGGCCAGCATATTGTGATTAGTCAAGTTTATAGAGACTGTGAGATACATATTGGAGAAGAACAACTAGTGGTGGATCTAATGCCATTGAAGATGGGAGGATTGGATGTGATTTTGGGAATGGACACATTAGAAAAGTATCATGCCAACTTAGATTGCAAACAGAAGATCGTGGAGTTCGAATTTGGCAATGGTAGAAAGGTGGTATTTATGGGTGATCGAAAAGTAAGTCCAACTAGAATTGTTTCAACTCTGACAGTAGAGAAGATGATGAGGAAAGGGTGTGAAACATTCTTGGCCTATGTGATAGACACAAATACAGATGGAGGAAAGTTAGAAGACACACCTGTGGTCATGGAATTCCCGGATGTCTTTTCCGAGGAATTACCAGGAATACCACCACCTAGGAAAATTGAATTTCCCGTTGAGCTTCTTCCGGGCACAACGCCAATATTGATTCCACCTTATAGAATGGCTCCGGTAGAATTGAAGGAGCATAGGGAGCAATTGGAAGAGTTGTTGGAGAAAAGGTACATTAGGCCGAGCACTTCGCCTTGAGGAGCTCTAGTTCTTTTTGTGAAGAAGAAAGATGGATCGTTGAGAATGTGTTTGGACTACCGGAAGCTCAATCATGTCACTATCAAGAATAAGTATCTGCTCCCATGCATAGATGATTTGTTTGATCAACTGCAAGGGGCAAGAGTCTTTTCTAAGATAGATTTGAGATCAGGTTACCAGCAGTTGAGGATAAAGGAGTCTAATGTGCTAAAGACTGCTTTTAGAACACGGTATGGGCATTTTGAGTTTTTAGTTATGCCCTTTGGATTGACGAATGCCCCTATAGCTTTCATGGAATTGATGAATAGAGTCTTTAAGTCTTTTTTAGACCAATTTATCATTGTCTTTGTTGATGATATTTTAGTTTATTCTAAGAGTGACAAGGAGCATGAAGGGCATTTGAGGATTACCTTAGAGACATTGAGAAGGAACGAGTTGTATGCCAAATTTGATAAATGTGAATTCTGGCTAAGGGAAGTGGTGTTTCTTAGACATGTGATTTCAAAGCACGGAGTACACGTGGATCCGAGAAAGATAGAAGCGGTTATGAAATGAGAAGAACCTAAGAATGTAGCTGAAGTGAGGAGTTTTTTAGGTTTAGCCGGATACTACAGAAGGTTTATAATGGGCTTTTCCATAGTAGCAGCTCCACTCACCAAATTGACAAGGAAGAATCAAAAGTTTGTGTGGACAGATGAATGTCAAAAGAGTTTTGAGGAGCTTAAGTACAAATTGACGTGTGCATCGATTTTGACTTTGCCTTCGGGTAATGATGGATATATAGTGTATAGTGATGCCTCAAGGAAGGGATTGAGTTGTGTGTTGATGCAAGGAGATAAAGTGATTGATTATGTTTCTAGGCAATTAAAGCCCTATGAGATGAACTATCCTACACATAACTTGGAGTTGGCTGCCATAATTTTTGCATTGAAGGTTTGGAGACATTACTTGTATGGAGTCACTACCAATGTATTTACAGATCACAAAAGTCTCAAGCATCTAATGAGCCAGAAAAAGTTGAATATGAGATAGAGAAGATGGTTGGAATTATCGAAAGATTATGATTTGATAATAGATTACCACCTAGGAAAAGATAATGTAGTAGTGGATGCACTGAGTAGAAAATCGACCATGGCACATGTGGAGACAGTATATGTTCCTTTATTGAAGGAATTAGCCAAACTTAGAGTGACAATGAAGCAAATCAAATCTGGGTGTATATTGGCTAACTTTAATCCATCTTCTCTTATCTCTATTTCAGAAGGTTTACCATTTTTAATCTCTTCTCTAATCCTACTCAAGTACTTTAGGATAAGGCCAGTGTTGAATGGATAGATTAAGGAATTGCAGGAACAGGATGAGTACTTGAGCAGGATCAGAGAAGAGATTAAAAATAGTAAACCTTCTGAAATAGAGATAAGAGAAGATGGATTGGTGGAGGTAGGTAACCGATTGTGTATTCCAGATATACAAGAGCTGAAAGATGATATTTTTGATGAGGCGCACAATGCTCCCTATGCAATGCACCCGGGGAGTACGAGAATGTATAGAGATTTAAAAGAGCACTTTTGGTGGAAAGGAATGAAGAAGGATATTGCAGAGTATGTTAGTAGATGCTTAGTGTGTTAGCAAGTTAAGGCTGAGCACCAGGAACCTTCAGGCAAGCTTAAGCCTTTATCTATTCCGGAATGGAAGTGGGAAAAGATTACGATGGATTTCTTGATGGGATTGCCAAGAACTAATAAGAAGCACGATGCAATATAGGTGATTGCGGATAGGGGTGAGCATTCGGGTAATTCGGGCCCAATTTGTACTGTTCGGGTAAAGCCCGAATTACCCGAAAATTTTTTCATCTTACCCAGCCCGAACCTGAATTTTCAATTACCCGAACTTACCCGGTCCGATTTACCCAAATTTTAGCATTTTTATTACCTGAATTAATTCAGGCCGGCCGGGTAATCGGGCCGGCCTAAAAAATGCTGAGAGAAGAGTTACTAGAATGACAAAAATGGACCCTAGTTCGGGTAATTGGGTAACCCAAAATTTTTTCCATCTTACCCAGCCCGAACTCGAATTGCCCTTTACCCAAACTTACCCGGCCTGATTTACCCAAATTTTAGCATTTTTATTACCCGAATTAATTCAGGCTGATGCTCACCCCTAATTGCGGATAGGCTAACCAAATCAGCACATTTCTTGCTAATTAAGCAGACATATTCTTTGAATGGTTTGGCCAGGAAATATGTGGATGAAATAATTAGACTACATGGGATTCTGAGTTCTATAGTTTCTGATAGAGATCCGAGGTTTACCTCTAGGTTTTGGGAAAGCTTACAGGGGGCTTTAAGAACTAAGTTGCACTTTTGTACCGCTTTTCATCCACAAACTGATAGTCAATCAAAAAGGACAATACGAACATTGGAGGCAATGTTAAGAGCTTGTGTTATGGACTTCAAAGGTTCATGGGATGAACATCTACCTTTAATCGAGTTTGCTTATAATAATTCCTATCACTCAGGAATTCAGATGTCTCCTTAAGAAGCTTTATATGGTAGAAGGTGCAAAACTCCTATTTGTTGGGATGAGAAAGGTGAAAGGAAACTTGTAGGGCCGGAGTTGGTGCAAGTCACAGTGGATAAGATTAAATTGGTGAAGCAAAGAATTAAAGCAGCTCAAGACAGAATGAAGAGATATGCGGATGCACATAGAAAGGAGATGGAGTTTGAAGTTGGAGACAAGGTGTTTCTTAGAGCTTCTCCATAGAAAGGAGTCTTGAGATTTGGTAAGAAGGGCAAGCATAGTCCTAGATATATAGGCCCTTATGAGATCATTTAGAAGATTGGGCCCTTGGCCTATAAGTTAGCTTTGCCACTGGAGTTATCTAATATTCACAATGTCTTTCATGTATCAATGCTGAGGAAGTACCAGTTGGATCCTTCACGCATAGTTCAACCTTCAGAAGTTCAGTTAAGGGAGGATTTGACTTATGAGGAGCAACCTGTGGAGATCCTAGATTCAAAGGAAAAGGTTTTGAGGAACAAGGCTGTAATGCTAGTTAAAGTTCTGTGGAGAAACCATTCTATATAAGAGGCTACGTGGGAACCCTTGGAGGCGATGAAGGAGAAGTATCCACACCTTTTCAATGTCCCAGGTAAGAATTTCGAGGACGAAATTCTATAAGGGGGGAGAATTGTTGGACCCTGGAAAATTTCTTTTAGGTAAGCATGATTTCAAAATAACTTTGGAATTGAGATAGATTTAATTTTTTTCGAAACTATAATGGTGTCAAGGTTAGTAGGATTTGTTGAATGGATAAACAGAAGTAAAGTGTTGATGTAGTAAGGATGTTAAAGGACATTTTTGGGAGATCACTTGAGCATAAAAGAGCATAAGCTTATAAGGAAGGGTAAGATGGACTTTTTGGACTCATTAAGGGTAGAGATAGAAAAAGGATGTACTGTTTTGCTTGTTAAGAGGAGAAAAACGTGACTTCAAGAGAGAGAAGAGTGAGAAAATAAAATTTAGAGAGAGAAGAGAAAGGTTTCGGTGAAAGAAGGAAAGAAGAGAAATCAACTTGTTAAGGTAGGTTAACCATCTTTTCTTTTTTGCTCTGTTAAAGGAATGGGTGGTGTTGTGAAGAAGGAGTTAGAAAGGAAAAAGGGATTAAGGTAGAGAACGAAAAGGGTTTGTGTTGGAAGAAGATGGATTAGGAGAACCCAATGGATTTTAGGGTTTCTACGCTAGGTCCTAGGTTTCTAACCTAGATGGGTTATGGGTAGGTTAGATTTGCGTTCAATTTGTATTTGTTGAAATTGTATGATTTTCTTTTAAGTTAAAAATATGATTGGAATGTTGTTTTGATTGGAACCTTGGTTATTGTAGGGGACCAAGGGAATCCTACCCAAGAATAAAGGGAAAGGCAAGCTTGACTTGGTTTACGCAAGCTAACTAGGTGGGTAACATATTTAGGGTTATAGTATAATTGGGTAAATTCTTGCCTATTTGTGTATACTAAAATTGATTTGTTAAGATTGACTTGTTTGTAAATGTTGAAAAATGCAAGGCTATGTTTTACCTCAAAAGAGGTCATGACTTTTGCATTAAATGAAAATAAAGACAATGCATAAAAGGATAAGCATATAAGAAAACGATTATGTGCCTTTTTGGTTGGGCGAGAGTGGAACCATTCTGTTCGTCACGTGCACGTTGACAAGAGCCTTCTCCTAGCTGCTCGCTTGTGGCATATGAGCTCTGATTTCGGACTCATTCTGTTCATGGGGTAAGCTTCGATTTCTCCATTCTGTCTCCATTGGACCCTCGAGCCAATTTCTGTGCATTGCATTTTTTTTAAATTTGTCATGGACAGTGCATTTGAGTGTTATGCGCTATGAGTGTAAAACCAAACTAAAGAATGCTTGAATTAGAAAATATACGTATATATATATATATATACATGCATATGCATGAATTTGTGGTCAGTTATCAATGACTCTCAATATGTTAGCCACTAAGCTGTGTAGCTCACCCCATTCATTCCCTCCTTAGGTGCAAATCGAGAAGATCAGTGATCCTTGCAAGGCTTCAAAAACTTCAAGATATTAGAACATTTGTAATTAAGTTAGTTCAATCCCTTTTGACTAGCTTTTTAGGCATATCAAACACGAGCATCTTTTGTGTTTTGTATTAAGTTTGATGTGTAAGTCGACATGTACGTAAAGCTTGTTCAAACATTGACTTTGTTTAGGAATGAGAATGAGAACTTGAGAAGTTTGTTTATGTATGATTATGTTGTTTTTTAGGTTGAGTTTGATGAATGTGCAGATTGTCTTAGTTTTGCTTCGTCTTAGTTTTGCTTCGTCTTAGTTTGCTTCGTCTTAGTTTTGCTTCGTCTTAGTTTCGCTTCGTCTTAGTTTGCTTCGTCTTAGTTTTGCTTCGTCTTAGTTAGCTTCGTCTTAGTTTTACTTCGTCTTAGTTTCGTTTCATCCTAGTTTTGCTTCTTCTTAGTTTTATTCGTCTTAGTTTTGGTTCGTCTTAGTTTCGCTTCGTCTTAGTTTGCTTCGTCTTAGTTTTGCTTCGTCTTAGTTTTGCTTCATTTTAGTTTCGCTTCGTCTTAGTTTCACTTCGTCTTAGTTTGCTTCGTCTTAGTTTCGCTTTGTCTTAGTTTCGCTTCGTCTTAGTTTTACTTCATCTTAGTTTGACCTCTGCATCGTCTTAGTTTGACCTCCTGCATCGTCTTAGTTTGACTTCTGCATCGTCTCAGTTTAACTTCTGCACTGTCTTAGTTTGACTTCTGCATTGTCTTAGTTTGACTGTCTTAGTTGGACCGCCTTAGTTTGACCTTCCGCATCGTCTTAGTTTGTATCGCCTTAATATATTCTGTTCCATTTTGGATCCTTTTAGAGGCTGAATCTCGCTTTGAGTTCTTCACAAAGGTTGTATATATCGAGGTTCTCTTTCAAACCATCCAAACATTAAATCAATCTGACCTCTGTAGCAAAAGTTATGGTATTTGCGCCAAGACATGTACATTTTGAGTCAAGACATGAACATGTTGGATTAATTTGACCATAACTTTTTCGTCCGACCTCCGATTGAGGCGATTCTTAAAGCATTGGATTCCTAACACATTTTCCTCCCCTTCCACAAAAATTGATAGCCTTTGGTGTTAAGTTTCAAGGATTGATAAAAAGGAAGTTAGGGTTCATAGGAATGACCCTACAAGGAGACCCGCTTACGCTTTATGACTCCGGATAGTTGGGCTCGGGGAACGAGGTCTAAAATCTTGGGCTTCAGGAACGGGGCCCAACATCTTGTGGTATCAGAGCTTAGGCTTTTCCTAGGCATAGAATGCATCGTAAGATAAATTGTATGTTATGTGATTATTTGTTGCATTGCGAAGTGATTGACTGCATTAAGTGACATGCATATTATGCATACATATAGCAAATAAGATTAAAATGTAGCTAATCCTTAGTGTTTATATTTGAAGGAGTAACATGCCATCTTGTAGAAGGACACAAGGAGTTTTGCAAGGATCAGTCGCACCTGACTCTCCGACTAGAGAGGAGAGTACTGATGAGTCTGTAGCCCTAGGAAATGCTAAGGCTTTTGTAGGGCATGGTAGTGAGCCCTCTCAGTCCCTAACCCAGGGGTCGCCTGTTCCGCAGGAGCAAGTCCCTCCATTAGATCCAAGGATGTTTCAAGCCTTTACTCAGGCATTTGTCTAGGCCATGAGTCAGACGCCACAGACTTCTGCTCTGGCCCCAGCTAAAAAGGGGAAACAGTTTGGTAAGTTGAGGAAGTATGGGGCAGTAGACTTCTATGGGACAACTGATCCAGAAGAAGCCGAGATTTGGTTGAGAAAGACCGAGAGGATACTGGATCAGATGGAGCATGAGGATGATAAGAAGGTGGTGTATGCTGCTAGTTTGCTTCAGGGAGATGCTCAATATTGGTGGGAGAGTATGCCAGGGAGCCAAATAAGACCGCCAGTGTTGGCATGGAAGGACTTCTTAGCAGTGTATAAAAAGAAGTGCCTGTCTGAGGTGTATATTCAACAGAAGTAGAGGGAGTTTTTGAGTCTCACCCAGAGGGAGACAACGGTGAGCAAGTATTAGCGTCAGTTTACACAGCTATCCCAGTATGCAGTTGAGATGATAATGAGTGAGGTGGCTAAGTTTTGTAGGTTTGAATCGGGTTTGCATCTAGGCATTAAAGAGAAAGTAGTGGTGCAGAACTTTAGTGATTTTCAACAGCTAGTTGAAGCAGTACTGAGGGTTGAAAGCATAGAGAATATAAAGAGTGTTATGAACAAAAAGAGAAAAGGGAGAGAGAAATCCAAGCGGGGAGGTAGTACTAGTACTCCTAAGCTAGAGAGGAGTGCCAGGAGCTTCCCTATGTAGTCCGAGGAGAGGAGCAATGGTGCAAGTATGTCCAGACAGATGAGGGCTCCTACTTATTCTCACCAAGCCTCTATGGTAGGAGGCAACAGAAGGGGAGAAGGGGACAAGTCATCCGTCCCTAAGTGTGATCATTGTGGGAAATTCCATGGAGGAGAGTGTTATAGATTGACCAGAGCTTGTTTCAAATATGGAGAGAACGGGCACATCGCCAGAGAGTGTCCTTAGTATGCAAAATAGGAGAGAAGTCAGATGCAAGTTTCTAAGAGATCTGAAGTTGTGGGGCACAAGACGGCAATAGAAGTGGGTAGTTTTGATGCAACTAAGAGGGTGAACCCTCAAGGAAGACCAAGGGGCAAGCACCAGCTAGAGTGTTTGCAATGACACGGGAAGATTCAGAAATCGCTCTAGAAGTTGTGACTAGTACAGTGAAATTATTTGATGCTGATATTGTTATTTTGATTGATCCGGGTTCTACCCATTCATTTGTGTCATCAAGTAGAACTGTGTGTGGTAGAAATCTGAGCCAGTTGGATACTCCGTTACTGGTTAGTACTCCAATCGACCAGTATATTGTTATCAGTCAAGTGTATAGAGAGTGTGAAATATGTATTAGTGGGGAACTCTTAGTGGTGGACTTAATGCCATTGAAAATGGGAGGCTTTGATGTAATTTTGGGTATGGACACGTTAGACAAGTACAATGCCCTTCTGGATTGTAAACAGAAGACAATGGAGTTCGTATTGAACAACGACAGAAGAGTGGTGTTTTGAGGGGACAAGAAAGCAACCCTGCCTAAAATTGTTTCGGCTCTGACAGTAGAGAAGATGATGAGGAAAGGATGTGAGGCATTTTTGGCCTATGTGGTAGACACAAGGGCAGATAGGGGGAAGCTAGAAGATATTCCTATGGTCATGGAGTTCTCGGATGTTTTTTTCGAGGAATTACCAGGACTACCTCCACCTAGGGAACTTGAGTTTCCCATTGAGCTTCTTTTAGGTACTACACCGATCACAATTTCGCCTTACCGAATGGCTACAGCGGAATTGAAGGAGCTTAAGGAGCAATTGGAGGATTTGTTAGAGAAAGGATACATAAGGTTGAGCTCTTCACCTTGGGGAGCTCCGGTCCTTTTTGTGAAAAAGAAAGATGGATTGTTGAGGATGTGTGTGGATTATAGGAAGCTTAACCATGTCACTGTCAAGAACAGATATCCGCTTCCAAGCATAGATGATTTGTTTGATCAATTGCAAGGGAAAAAAGTCTTTTCCATGATAGACTTGAGATCGGGTTACCACGAGTTGAGGATAAAATAGTGTAATGTGCCAAAGACTACTTTCAGAACACGGTATGGTCATTTTGAGTTTTTAGTTATGCCCTTCGGATTGACGAATGCCCCTGCAGCCTTTATGGACTTGATGAATAGAGTCTTTAAACCTTTCTTGGATCAATTTATCATTGTCTTTATTGATGATATCTTAGTTTATTCCAAGAGTGATAAGGAGCACGAAGAGCATTTGAGGATTGCCTTAGAGACATTGAGGAAGAACGAGCTGTATGCCAAATTCAACAAATGTGAATTTTGGCTAAGGGAAGTAGACATGTAATCTCAGAACAAGGAGTGCATGTGGATCCGAGGAAAATAGAAGCTGTGGTTAAATGGGAAGCACCTAAGAATATAGCAGAAGTAAGGAGTTTCTTAGGTTTAGCTGGGTATTACAGGAGGTTTGTGGAGGGCTTTTCCATAATAGCAGCTCTACTTACCAAATTGACAAGGAAGAATCAGAAGTTTGTATAGACAAAGGAGTGTCAGAATAGTTTTGATGAATTGAAGAATAGGCTCACAAGTGCACCGATTTCGACTTTGCCTTTAGGTAGTGACGGATATGTAGTCTATAGTGATGCCTCAAGGAAGAGATTGGGCTGTGTGTTGATGCAAGAAGATAACGTGATTGCTTATGCTTCTAGGCAATTAAAGCCTTATGAGTTGAATTACCCTACGCATGATTTAGAGTTAGCTGCCATAATCTTTGCATTGAAAATATGGAGACATTACTTGTATGGAGTCACTACCAGGGTGTTTATAGATCACAAAAGTCTTAAATATTTGATGAGCCAGAAAGAATTGAATCTGAGATAGGGAAAATTGCTGAAACTACTTAAAGATTATGATTTGATGATAGATTACCACCCAGGAAAAGCTACTGTAGTAGCGGATGCACTGAGTAGAAAATAGACAGTATATGTTCCTTGTTTAAGGAATTAGCCAAACTTCAGGTGACATTAAGGCAAGCTAAATCTGGGTGTATTTTGGCTAACTTTAGGGTAAGGCCAGTGTTAAATGAGAAGATTAAAGAAATGCAGGCACAGGATGAGCATTTGAGCAGACTCAGAGAGGAGATTAAAAAGGATAAACCTTCGGAAATAGAGACAAGAGAGGATGGATTGATGGTGGTAGGTAACAAATTGTGTGTCCCAGATATAGTAGAGTTGAAAGATGAAATCTTTGATGAGGCGCACAATGCTTCCCTATGCAATGCACCCAGGGAGTACGAGAATGTATAGAGATTTAAAAGAACACTTTGGGTGGAAAGGAATGAACAAGGATATTGCAGAGTATGTTAGTAGATGCTTAGTGTGTCAACAAGTCAAGGGTGAGCACTAGGCACCTTTAGGCAAGCTTAAGCCTTTGTCTATTCCGGAATGGTGGGAAAAGATTACGATGGATTTCTTAATGGGATTGCCAAGAACTAATAGGAAGCACGATGCAATATGGGTGATTGTGAATAGGCTAACCAAGTCAGCACATTTCTTGCCAATTAAGCAAACAGATTCTTTGAATGTTTTGGCTAAGAAATATGTGGATGAAATAATCAGACTACATGGGATTCCGAGTTCTATAGTTTCTGATAGAGATCCGAGGTTCACCTCCAGGTTTTGGGAAAGCTTACAGGGGGCTTTAGGAACTAAATTGCACTTTAGTATGGCTTTTCATCCACAAACTGATGGTCAATCAGAAAGGACAATACGGACATTGGAGGCAATGTTAAGAGCTTGTGTTATGGACTTCAAAGGTGTAGGAAAATCCCGGTGTGTGTATCACATACACACGGTGCGGAAAAACAAAAATTTTATTCCCGGGACGTTCCCGAAAGCCAGGATCCATGTGTCTGTATAACAAGTCAAACCATAACGACCAAAGTAGA
>JAOTBA010066827.1:0-11675 GCA_025629845.1 Erythroxylum squamatum | reverse complement strand
CTTTATTAATCAAAATAAAGTTTGTACAAAAGTGCTAAAGGTGATTGCCTTTAGAGCACTACTCTAACAATCTCCCACTTACACTAAAGTCAATCGCCTTTGTATCTAATACCATAAGAGAGTACACTAGAATCAAATCTCGTTTGAGGAAGTGGCTTAGTCAAAAGATCAATGATGTTCTCATTTGTGGGCACTCTCTATATCTTCACATCACCTCTATCAATGATCTCCCTGATCAGGTGATATCTCTTGAGCAAGTGTTTGGACCTCTGATGAGACCTTGGTTCCTTACCTTGAGCAATAGCCCCATTGTTGTCATAATACAACAGTATCGGGTCTACAATGCTCGAAACCCCTCCAAGTTCCATAATAAACTTCTTGATCCAAACAGCTTCTTTTGCTGCTTCTGCAGTTGCAATGTACTCTAACATGGTCGTTGAATCTACAGTTGTCTCTTGTTTGGAACTCTTCTAACTGACTGCTCTGCCATTCAGTGTGAAAACCTAACCTAACTAGAATTTGGAGTCATCCTGGTCAAATTAAAAACTATCATCTATATGCCTGCTCTCCAGATACTAAGAAAATATCCTTCGTCCTTCTCAAATACTTTAAGATATTCTTGACAACCACCTAGTGACACTCACCAGGATTCGATTGATATCTGCTCGTAACACTTAGAGCATACGATATATCGAATCTTGTACAAAATATAGCATACATGATTGATCCTATTGTTGAAGCATTCGCGATCAAACTCATGTGAGTCCTCTCATTTTGCATCTTGGGACACATAGATTTCAAGAGTTTTATCCCATGAGTCATGGGAAGAAATCTTCTATTGGATGTTCCATGCTAAACTTCTTTAGCACTATATCTATATATGTAGACTGTGAAAGACCTAGTAACTTCCTTGATCTTTCTCTATAGATCTTTATTCCCAATTTATAAGTTGCTGCTCCAAGTTCTTTCATGGAGAAATTCCGGGAAAACCAAACTTTGACAAATTGCAAACTCGAGACATCATTTCCTATTAGTAATATGTCATCCACATATAACATAAGGAATATGATAGCACTCCCACTAACCTTCTTGTACACACAAGGTTCATTCGAATTTTGTGAGAAACCAAACTCTTTTATTGTCGCATCAAATTGGATGTTCCAACTCCTAGATGCTTGCTTCAATCCATAAATGGATTTCTAAAGCTTACATACCTTTTTTCCATCTTTAGATATGAAGCCCTCAGGTTGTATTATATACACTTCCTCATCTAGGTTTCCATTCAGGAAAGTCATCCTCACATCCATTTTCCATATCTCATAATCATAATGAGCAGCAATGGCTAGGAGTATTCTAATGGATTTAAGCATGGCTACGGGGCTAAAAGTCTCGGCATAGTTAACGCTTTGTCTTTTACGATAACCTTTAGTGACTAGTCTCGCTTTATAGGTAATCACATTACCATCTATGTCGATTTTTTTCTTGAAAATCCACTTGCACCCTATGAGTTTTAGGCCTTCAGGTGGGTCAACCAAAGTTTAAACTTGATTTTCAAACATGGAATCTATTTCGGACTTTATAGGTTGAAGCCATTTTTCAGATTATGAACTCTTTAGAGCCTCTTCATAGGTTGTAGGCTCATCATCCTCTATGAGCAATACGTCATTATGTTCACCTACGAGAAATCCATATCTCTCTGAAACATTACGTATCCTACTTGACCTAAGAACATTTTGTGTGTCAAAAGGTTTAACCATTGTCTCATCTCCATGAACAACAATCTTAGGTTTAGGCAGTTGATTTGCATCTTTTTGAGCATTATGAACTTCAACAAGTTCAACTTTGCTCCCACTATCTTCTCTTAGAAGAAACTCTTTCTCTAAAAGGACAACATGCTTTGAGACAAACACCTTTGGCTCTAAAACATTGTAGAACTGATATCCAATTGTTTCTTTAGGATATCCTACAAACAAACATTTATCAGATTTCACTTCAAGCTTGTCCGATTGAATCCGCTTCACATAAGTCGGACAACCCCAAACTTTCATATGAGAAAGATAGGGTTTTTTATTAGTCCATATCTCATATGGAGTAACATCAACTGCTTTTGAAGGAACTCTGTTTATAACATAAACAATAGTTTCGAGTGCATAACCTAAAAAGGATTTCAGTAGATTTGCTAAGCCCATCATTGACCTTACCATGTTCAACAAGGTTTGGTTTCTCCTTTTAGCCAAACCATTATGTTACAGTGTGTAAGGTGTAGTCCATTGGGATACAATCCCGTTATCCATAAGATAACTTAGAAACTCCCTGTTTAAGTATTCACCACCTAGATTTGATCGAAGTATCTTGACACTTTTACCGAGTTGTTTCTCTACTTCATGTCTAAATTGTTTAAACATTTCAAATGCTTCAGAATTGTATCTCATTAGCTATACATACCCATATCGTGAATAATCATCGATAAAGGTAAAGAAGTACATAAAACCACCTCTGGCATGAATGGACATCAGACCACATACATCAGAACGTATTAGGTCTAATAACCCATTCGCACGTTCACCCTTTTCTTTAAAAGGTAATTTAGTCATCTTGCCTAACAAGCAAGATTCACATGTATCATATGATTCATATTCAAATGACCTTAAGCTACCACTCCTGTGTAGCTTAACAATGCGTCTATCATTTATAGGGCCAAGTCAACAATGCCATAAGTAAGATGATTTTAAATTACCCCCATTTTTGTCTTTTATTGTCATTAATATTAAAAATTGGATTGCACATATCTAATATGTAAACACCATTGCACAATGTAGCAATACCATACAGCATTTCATTCAACTTAACTGAAAAATCATTGCTAGAAAAAGTTAAATGAAATCTCGTTTTATTAAGACATGAAATAGATATAATATTCTTTGTCACAATGGGTACATAATAGCAATTATCCAAAATTAACTCTAACTTACTAGGAAGATACAAACATAGGTTCCTACCACTAATACAACAACTCCTGCTCCATTTTCCACACATAGGTCCATCTCTCCCTTTTTGGGCGGTCTACTATCCCTGAGACCCTGCATATCAACACATATTTATGAGCCACATCTGATATCTAATACCCAAATGTTATGATCAGAAATAGTATTAACCTTAATGACAAATAACATACCTGAAGTATAAGGTGGAGCATGTAATGTCTTCTTCTACTTTAGCAAATCTAGATAGGCTTTATAGTTCCTCTTCCAATGCCCTTCCTTTTTTCAATGGAATCATATTCCCTTTGGTGTATTGTCTTTTGTCTTGTTCTAAGTTACACCTCCCAATGGTTTCTGGGACTTCTTCTTCTTCTTTTGGTTCCTCTTGTGAGAACTAGAAGTGGAGTCCACTAGCATCATAGCCTTACTGTCCCTCCTGACAGTTTGCTCAGCTGTTTTAAGTAGATTAATCAGCTCAAGTATCAAAGTGGATATTTGGTTTATCTGATAGTTAAGCACAAACTGTGAATAACTATCTGTCAAACTAGTCAGAATTAAGTCTATAATTAATTCATAATCCATTATGAAACCCAAACTGGCTAACCTCTTAATGTATCCATTCATTTTCAGTGCATATTGCACTAGAGACGATCCCTTAACCATCTTAGAGCGAAAGAGCAACCTCAAGGTCTCAAACCTTTCAAACCAAGCTTACTCATCAAACAATTCCCTTAGATGGTAGACTATGGCATGAGCATCCATAGACTCATACTGCTTTTGTAGTTCTGGTGACATAAAGGCTAGCATAATATAGCAAGCCAGCTCACTATCATCCAGTAGCTTCTTGTAAGCTTTCTAATCCTCATCAGAGGCATTGACAACAGGGGGGTCAGGAAGTGGCTCATCTAGGACATATTATAGTTTCTCATATTTGAGAACAATTCTCAAATTCCAAAGCCAATCTAAGAAGTTTGGTCCCGTGAGTTTGTTGGATTCAAGTAGAGAGCATAAGTTCATACTGGACGAAGACATCATGGTGATTCAATAACCTAGAAGAATGAAAGAAAGCGTTATAATGTACATAAATGCATATCGATAAGGACTTTAATCATATGCATTATAGGTCCCACTATTTTATCCAAGTCCATAACCCTCACTACGAATCTGATAAATATTACAATTTTCCTAGTGGGTCGATATCCAATAGCACTAAGAATGAACTTGGGTTTGTCCAACAAGACACCTTAGGTCAATTGGTAGGTATCATTCATACCAATTGCCTTCAATTATGCAACTATCGACTTGTGCCATCAACTGTTGATTTAGCACACTCATTCGGTTATCGACTCTTTATGCGTATACATCCTATGCACATTCATTCGGTTATCAACTCTTGACGCATATACATCCTATGTACTACCCAACTTCGACTCTATCCACTTGACCTTGGATTTGCCCAACAAATCAACGCTTCCAATTAGGACTAACCCATTAATCCAGAAATCTAATTTCCATGATTTGAACATATTCATGTAGAGCAAGCTTAGGTTTGCCCAACAACCTAATACTAAAAGAATTTTGGTTCTTGCTATATCAATGGAAGGCGTAAGTCCTAATATTAAATTGTGCCTATGCCTATAACCACCCTTAAAATGCATCTAATGCATGTAACACACAAAGGAGGTTTAATTTAGGTCGTGACTTGGCTATGCATCTAAAGTTCGTGATTCGATTCAACTCTTAAAGCAAATTAGGTACTAGTGTTAGTCTCGGCTAAATCAAATTATGAATGTGATTCAATTAGGAACCCTAAAATTCAATTATTTTGATGTCCAAATTAAACACTTTAATTCTAGTATATATGTCTTTTTCTAGTCACACTAGAAATGTTATGCTCTATTTGGATTAACATTAAATTAATCCAAATTGTTTCCAAAATTCCCGAACATTAATTAGTGCTCTAAAACATCCTTAGTTCATCTCAAATTTATCAAGACAATTTCGGCACGAGCCAAAAATATCTTGACGGCCAAAATTATCAAGATAAATGAGTTAACCTACTAGACACTAAAGAGACTCGTTCGATGTTCGGAAATTTTCTAGAGCCCTAATTTCAAACACGTGCACTTAGCATGCTACTATCATAAAAATAATACATTTCTTATCTCATAAAAAATTTTCAAGGTCTTATAACTGAAACACATAGACATAAGTCATCAAACAAGTCAGCCCCATCAGCTTTCAAAAAGCTGACCAGTGATGACTTTGACTTAATCTATTAATTGAATCAAGTTTAATTAATTCTGGAAAAATTCCAAAGTCTTAGACACATTCTAAATGTGCCTAATAAAAAATTTCAGAAACTAATTCCTAGGATTTCTTTGTGAACTAAGTGTAATTAGTCAGCACATCATATGTCCACTAACACTTGTCATACACCACCAGCATGCATGTAAAATCGAGAATAAATAATTTATCATTTCAAAAATAGGTGTCATGCATCTCATACACGTGGCAACTTCATATATGAAAGTTCAAGAAGAAAATTCATTAAAAAAATTTATAAAATTATTCTGCAATTTGCAAGCATGCATGTTCATCAAATTTCTAGAATTTTCCAGAAATTCACACATGCATCAAGCTGAAACTAAAATCGTAATAAAATATAAAATGATATTGAATTGCATTTTCTTTTGACAAAATCATAATATAACACCTTATAAACATTTATGTGAAAGAAAATTAGAAAAAAAAAACAATTTTCTATAATTATTACGAAATTTTCAAATTCAGCATATACATTCCATTTTCCAAAAATTCCCAGAAACCAACATATTAACATACTGGAGATTAATTCACAATAAAATAGAAATAACATTCAATTGAAATTTCCTTTGACATAAACATAAAATAACATCATATAAACATTTATGTGAAAGAAAATTAGAAAAAACATTTTTCTAAAATTTATAAGAAGTTTTTGAAATCAACATGCATGCCAGTCACAACCCAGCAAACAGTTTGCACATGTTCAATAGATCATCTTATACTTGCATAAGTTTCTCTTATACCATGTTAGAGAGCCATGGTTTCATGCATCACATACATAAAAAGGCAGAGGAAGTGTCGGAATCAAAATTTCAACCCCACGACATCCTCAGAAAATCTAGAATCCATGTACATTTAGAAACGAATCATAATCACATGAAATTACAACATATGTACCTTACAAATACTCCTCCTTTCTTGAATCTTCTCCTTGTTTGGGTTATAGCAAACACCAAAAACCTTCCTTGGCCTTTAGATAGCATGCAAAGATTAAGAAAAATCAGTGTGTAAGGGTGGTTAGAGCACCAAACAAAATGAGTTCAAGTAGAAGCTCAAGTGAGAGTAAGTACATAAGTGAAGAACTCACTTATGTACTACCTGTCATTAAGTCGGTCATGATCGTGGCTTGCTTAAATGAAAGCTATGCATATTTTGTTTTTCATTCGATCTTTTATGCGTGTAACCCTTAGGTTCCCAGTTATTTTTTTCACTTGAATTAACTATTAATTCGAGCAAATCATAAAGGGTTTCATGATGCCAATTTACCATGATGTAAATGGATTAACACTCAAACTCTTCAATAGTTAATTATCTGACTTACGAACCTTTCTATAGTCAATTACCATGCAATTTTTCCTTTCACCATCCTATACTCCACTTGGTTCGAAGTATGAGCTATGTTTCAACTCTCACTAGACTGACTATGTCAGATCTAGTCCAAGTGATATTAGTTCTTGTCCTAGGGATCTCATTACTCTATGTGTCATTGAAGAATCTCTTCATGACACATAATTGCTCTGCCCAGAGACTCCCGAGTAATGACCCCAATAAGAGGCTGTAGGTATCATCTCCTTCTATTAGGAGAGGTGAATCTTTTATTGGCTACCTAATCACCTTCGAATACCAATAGTTATACCCAATCACCACCCTATGAGCGATCTCATCTTGAGGCAACAAGGAATGGTGTCAAAGCACAAGATCAGTATCTAAGATATTTCAAGTCCAAGGATATTTGCACCATTGCTATGATGAGAATAATCACTGACATTTGATAGATCATCCGTATGATAATCTCATAACGGGTCATCTGATGTACTTACTACTCTTAGTAAGCATCCACATATTAACTCTAAACATCTCATGCTTACAATTTATGAGATCCACTGCTTGATCAAATTAAGGAGTATAACATGTGCTAGTCTATCTGGATTAACAATGTCCTGTCTCATTATTCCTATAAATTGAAATAATTTAGATACTAACATAATTGCACATGATAGGAATCTCTTTATTATGATCTCATCTTGATTTCCTTCATGCTATGGTTTGTATCATGGACTTCATTAATTCGATTTAAGATAGACATAAATTCATAGATAAATGAACATAAAATTAATGAAAATTGCCTTTCGCTTTATTAATCAAAATAAAGTTTGTATAAAAGTGCTAAAGGTGATTTCCTTTAGAGCACTACTTTAATAGGCGGTTCATCTAATTCAACGATACATATTGCATTTGGGGATTCGTTCACTATATCCTCTCCAAGTTTAGTTATAGCCAAGAAGTTGTTAGAAGAAGGTGTCAAAACACAACACCTGAGGTAAGATCTCTGACGTTTTCAATTGATGCCTTCGAACGTGCAAGGACCACTCTTGAAAATTCAGACATAGCGAACTCATTTACCTTTACTGACTCTTATATCACTTGGAATCCAAAAAGAAATCATTTCATTTCCTTTTCGATGGAATAAGCGTAAAACTTTATTTATTGTTATGTCTGTAAGAATTTTGGAAACAATCTCTTTACTAATTAGGGGTAAGGTTGTCTACTATTGGACCTCCACAGACCCTACGTATTAATGGGATTCATATTGGGTGTTGATATTGTTGTTGTTGTTATTGTTGTTATTCTATATCAGCAAGAATTGTTAAACTTCTAGTTACAATCTTATACTACTTACCTGCATATATCATTATATTATATTGCTTACAAATTTTAATTTTTTATATATTATTATATTATTGTTAATAAATATTAATGATTAAGAATAGCAGTCAACTTAAATTTAGTAAATTTTATTCTTATTAATTTGTAAAATTTTAGGTATGTTTATCTTTTTATATCTAAAAAGAGAATTTATAGAGTTTTTATGCATTAACTATATATTTAAACAAATTTAAAAAGAAAATAAAAGCGAAAAATATGAAAAATCATATATAAATGTCAATGATAATTAACCTTGGGATTATTAAGTACGCTTACCATTAAAATATTAACAAATTAACATTACTAATACATAATTCTTTAATCTACACTTTTCGCGACAATTTCAAGATTTAGTCACCAAAAGTTTACATTAGGCAACGACGCATATATTTTGTAGAAAAAAGTTGGCATACTTACCGATGTTTTACGTTAACATTGTCAAAAGCTCAATCTTTGGCCGCAACATGAGTAAACCGTAGCAAAATTAGCACCTTTTAGTGACAACTCTAGTAAATCATCCACAAAAGCTCAATCTTTAGAGACAAAATGAGTAAATCGTCGCAAATTGGCGGCCACTTTTAACGACAACTCCTAGAAAGCATCGCCAAATAATTTGCTTTGTCGACGATTTACTATAACATCGCCAAAATTAAGACTTTTGGCGACAAAATGCTATATCGTAGGAAAAAGTCTACATTTGGTGACAAAATGTTATATCGTCACCAAAAGTTTACATTTGGAAATGATTTACAATTCGTCTCCAAAAAAAACATAGCTAATAGTCTGTTCTGTTGTTGAACTAGGGAAAAAAATATAGCTAATAGTTTGTTTTGTTGTAACGTAAGGTAATTAGTCGGACTAGGGAACTAATCATGATCAACAACAAAGATAAAAGTTGTAGAGAAGAGCTAGCTCTTGCATGGAAGATCCATAGTGTTGCTAGTCAACTAGTCATTAGCATTGTGGATGTTCTCCTTTACTATGTTTTAACTACTGTGATTGCAGGTTTACAGAAAACTCAAGAATAGTCTTACTTTTATTTACTAGTTACCTTCCTTATTCCACTTTTGAAAAGTTTTAATACAACTATTCTTTAACATTTTAGAAAAAGATATAACCAACTAAGAACATATTAATGATCAATATTACATCCACAGTGCTTGTAGTTATTACATTAAATAATAATCAAGATATATTTAGTTAAGAAAATGATAATTTTTATATTTTTATATTTTTATTCCAAAAATCATTCTCATACTTAGGAATTGCATGATTGCCTTTTAACTTAAACAATAATATAGTACATAAAACTAAAATATATTCTAATATCATAAAATTTTAAAATTACCTTTATACAAAAATAGTATTTGCATAAAGAAAAACATAGTTTGCTATTTTATGTAAGATATATTTATTAGTTTTAATATTATTTATAATATTAAAATTTATGCTTAATTTTATTATTTATGTTTATTTAATTTATCTAATATAATGGTTACTTTTTTTTAGTAACTCAATTTTGTATGCATTTCAATAGTTTGGAAGAATAAATTCTAGTGTACAAACTTATGATAGGACTTAAGGTTTTAGTATAATAAAATCTTATTCTTTAAAGGATAAAAATGATGAAAAAAGAATATGTAATGTTTACTTGTCATCGTGGGAGGAAAGGAAAAGTTCATGGTAATCCTGCCATGAAAAAGAGCATAATTAAAAGAATTGAATGTAAGGCAAGATTGAGCACTTCAGTGACAGAGGATCGTTGATGGAAAGTCAATAAGATTAATTAAGGACACAATCATGAATTAGATCAAATTGATTCAAGATTTCTTCTATGACTAAGAAAATATCATCTTAAAAAATAAGTTAAAGGGCAACGTTATTGTTGGTATTTGACCAAACAAGAATATTCATTCATTGATAGTGCAAGTTTGGAGAATATGAATTGTTTGCCAAAATATTGTAAAAATCATATAGTACAAGTAAGGAAGTGACGACTTGTTAATAGAGATGCTAATGCTACCTATAACATTTTTATACGGAAGTAGGAACACGATCAAGAATTTTTCTAAGGTCTAATGATAAAGGAAGATCAAGAAATGTATCATGGTTTAATGCTCAAAGAAAGGCAACATATGAATTTGGAGACGTAGTTAGCTTTGATACTACATATCTTGTTAAAACTATAGCATGCCATTCATACTATTTATAGGATTTCATCATGACTGATCCATTTTATTATGGTGTGCATTAGTACATGATAAAAAAAGTACTACTTTTTACTATGTATTTCAAACATAGTTAAGATGTCACGACCCGGTACCACATCGGGCTCATGACAACCGCCGCATAACCGGTTTAAGGACACTCACGGTATCCTTAATCCGAATATGCAAGGCTAACTGAATATCTATTCTTCTTTTTTCTTTTTCTTTTTTTGAAAAATTTTGGCAGCACAACAGCTGTATTTTAAAAATCCCAAAAACTGCAAACGATTTCAAATACACTTCTATATGCACATCCATCCACATCTTCAGGACTCTCTAGTTCACTCAAGACAATCTCAACTTGAGGCGATCTCAACTCAAAGCAATCTCAACAACAGTATCAAAAGTTCATATATAAAATCTTTTACAACAACCAAAATAGTTAAAAGTTAAGTTAGAAAATTATAAATCATATCAACATGACCAAGGTAACAAAACAATAAAATAGTAAAACAGTTCATGAGCCATTATGCAACTAAAGTACAAAGCCGAAATTACCCACGTGCGGTAATATCCTGAAACTACCAAAAGACCGTACGATCTACTCAGAGCTTCAAACTCACTAAATTAACCTGCATGGTTGTAAAGCGGAGGGGGTGAGTACACTAGGTACTTAGCGAGTAGGAAAAACATAGATCTCAAATAGAATTCGATACACACCAAGACAATATGAATGATCTTATAAAATAAACATACAGCACTCAGAAAACATATAAGCCCAGCCTACGACTCAACGTATACTGATTAGGAATCATATAGGCCTAGCCTATTAGTTCACTCATACGGTGAACACAAGCCCTAATTCCAGTACGTGAAAGCATAAAAACATCATATGTATCCATCAAATCTCGATAGGAAACTTAATATCAGATAAGCCAAAACAATCATGTGTGACACCATTAGTTGGCCAAACTAATGTGCACACCCACTAATACTCGGTGTTGGCTCAACTTTCATCCATGGTGAGTCCGGATTACAGTCGACAAGAGCGTCATGACCCTAGGTGATGACCCCGTGGGTGTCCAGATCCTAAGTATGGAATCACCCGTAAGTCCCATAGAAAGGTGTCGATACGGGGACTCGACTTTCATGTACCAGCGTCAAGAGTACAGGGGTTGCTTAATCATAATCAGTTGTGCCCAGCACACGATTGGCCAATCGTTTCCTCACTAATCACAAAACAAGTCATATACAATAATTAAGTACAAAAATCAAGTAAGGCACTATGCCTTTATTTATCGGTCCAACCGATAAAATGAAACCTTATCATGGCTCTAAGCCAAAAGAGAACAAATACATGCAGAATACATGACTCGGTTATGCATTTGTAAAGTCCAAAACACTGTTTTATGCAATAAAAGTCATCTTTTAAAATCCAAATGCAAAGTTATTC
>JAOTBA010066808.1:0-11676 GCA_025629845.1 Erythroxylum squamatum | reverse complement strand
TTTTGCCCTTAAAAACTGACACCTTGACTCCAAATTTCGATCAGGTTAATGAAGAAATTTGACAAAACTTTCTTCTAGAGAATTGTTCCTCTCGATCATACGAATCCAACGCTTCAAGAATCAGATCGATCGGAGGTCGGACGAAAGAGTTATGGCCAAAACACTTTCAGACCAAAACTCAACCAAGACTGAACACGACACCGAACTTCATTCCAGAAATTGAACATCTTAGGGGCTAAATTGTCGATCGGCTCCTTCAGAACATTTGTAGCCCCATGTCTCTAGTTTAATTTGCAATAAGAATCAGATCGATTGGAGCTCTATAGCTCAATATATCACAAAAATACCTATCGATGTTCAGACTTTTCCCATCGATCATCCCTCTTTGATCTAATCAATCTTTTTCAATTTAATTCCAAAACTGATCAATCTGGTATGGAAAGATAGAAAAATGTCTTAGGAATCCAACGCTTTGAAAATCAGATCAATCGAATGTCGGACGGAAAAGATATGATCAAAAAAATGAAGGGAGGTCGGTCGGCCACAATCAGCCGAGCGACAACTAAGAGATCAAAGGTCAGTCGGCCAAAACAATTAGGCCGAGCGACAACAAAGAGATTAAAGGTCGCTCGGCCAAAACAAATAGGCCAAGCGATCAACACTGAGAGCAAAGGTTGCTCGGCCAAAACAAATAGCCGAGTGATCCGAAGACAGAAGGGCTGAATGATCGCGAGCGAAAAAACTGAACGATCCGAAAACAGAAGGGCTGAATGATCGCGAGCGGAAGAGCTGAAGGATCGCGGAAGCTGAGCGATAACAAAAGACTGAGCAGTAGCTAAAAGGCCGAACGATAGCAGAAGGACCGAACGACAGCGGAAGAGTTGTAAGCATCAGAGGTCAGTCAGAGGTCAAAGATCGATCGGCCTGAGGTTCAAAGATCGATCGGCCAGAGGTTCAAAGATCGATCGGACAGAGGTTGGACAAAATGGTCGAGCTGCGCGCCCGCGCGAGCGCTAGGCCAATCGGCCTAGCGGTCAACAAAGAGCAAAGGTCGCTTGGCCAAAACAAATAGGCCGAACTGACAACACAGAGAGCAAAGATCGCTCGTTCAAAACAAATAGACCGAGCGGACAAGCTGAGCGATCGCGGAAGAGCTTAAAGAATCAGAGGTTGGTCGGTCGGTCACGCCTAAACCGACCTTAAAACTTCTAACACTCATAACTTCCTATTCCCTTGTCCAAAATTTCCATACTTCACATCGATGGAAAGATCAAAGGACGATCTACAACTCTCATGAAGACCCTCAGAACAATTTCTAACTTTAAGAGGGTCAAAAGTCACTCAAAGTTTCTGACCTGGAAAAATCAATCCTAAACAACATCAAAACTTCGATCGATCATAACTTCCAGCTCCGATATCGAAAAATTGCATACTTTATGACGTTAGAAAGCTGGAAACATAAGCTACAACTTTCATTAAAACCACTTTGGCTAAATCTATCTAGCTCAGTACAGTTTTTCCTTGGAAGTCAGCATACACATTATATTCTCATGCAAAGCTCACAATTTATCCCAACTTCACTTTCTCTACTACAACATCATTCGACAATTCAACTTTCCATTCATATGGCTCATCATATTCAATAACATCCTATTATTCACCACACATTCTATCTTTCTTTTCCATAGCATCTCACGTATATATATATATATACACATATTAACGATAGTTCACATTCAAAGTTCATCAACTCATCATCCATACTTAAATCCTCCATACGCAATTCATTAAACACATTCCTATGACAAGCATCAAGCCATTTCTCAAATCATCCATAAGCCAGGAAATACAAAATTTTGGAACAAATTTCGAAATCAACCCCATATCACTCAAAGCCCATTCACAAATTTCATATACAAAACTTATGACACATTTTCAAATCAATGCAAAGTCATACTTGAAACGAGCATTGGCAAAATACAATAAAACTCAAAGGTCTTTCATTAATATCAAAAAATAGGTTCTTACAAAGCTTTAGTGGGCATTTCTAACCCCAATACATCAAAGTCTCATAAATTGCAATTTCAAAGAAGTTACGTGAATAGTAACTATACAAGCTCACTTTTTCAATTATAAAGATGTTACCCACAAAACATTCATTTCATGCATTAACCTCAAAATATCATTTCAAATTCAAGAATTTTCTTTTTTCTTTGCACATGAATAACTCACCATCATTTCAATCTTCCAAGAAAAGTTCGGGGTCTAACAATAGTACTGTGCTTTATATTATGCAAATGGATCATGTTAGTAAGGGATGAATGAAAAAACTTCAAAAGAGGAGATTATTGAAAGGTTTCAAACATTATAAGCAAGATTTCTATAATGTTTGAAATTCTTGACTATAAATATAATAATATTTATGGCCTTATTAGAGAGCAATTATTGGGTGGTCTTAATACTTTGTCAAATTAATTAATACTTTTATAAGCAAGATTTCTACAATGTTTGAAATTCTAGACTATGAATATACTAATATTGATGGCCTTATTAAAGAGTAATTATTAGGTGGTCTTAGTACTTTGTCAAATTAATGAATAATTTTCATAAGAATATTTTAAGTATACTTAATGAAACAAAAATGTAAGGTCTTTACAAGATTCAAGGTATGGAAGGCTGTGGTGAAGAATTAAACAAGTGAAAAGATCAAATGCTTTAAATAAGATAAATGTATTAAGTACATAGATTCACCATTCCAAAAGTGTCGTGAGAATAATGGGATTTAAAGACTTTAAACCAATTTGGAAACAATATAGCATAATATTTTGGATAGGATCAACAAATATATAATTAAAAGGACTAAGTATTTGAGGCTAAATACAACACTCCTTAATTTGTTAAGAAAAAATTAGTATGTCGTGTTACCTCATTAATAAATCACCTCAAATATTACTAGGTAGGAGAGTGGTTACAAAATAGTAGGTAGGAAGTAAGATTGATTTCTTTGAAATTAAAATCTTTAGTTACCATTTTTATATGCATGTTTACAATAGTGATACGTTAATTTGATAAAAATATGAGGAAGTGTATCTTTAATAACTACCCTAAATAAGGGATATAACTTTTTGGATACATCGTAATAGACGATGGTGATTAGGAGGGATGTAGTGTTTGATAAGTATCATATGTTGAAGCAATTATATCGATAGGATGTGCTAAGATAAGAAAATTTGTAGTACAAAGATGGTATAAATTAAAATAATTTATCTTATAGCAAGCTTAAAAGAGTTTGGAAACTCTATTTTAGAAAATAAACCAATATTAGGAGAAGAACAACAATCTAATATGGTCACCAATAGAGAAAGTTATACCATTATGCCACCAAATAGATATATTTAAGAAGATACATCATCCTTCGCACTCACTATAAGTAGTGGGGATTAAACTAAATTTCTAGAGGACTTTGAATAATTAGGAGAAAGATAGATGTATGGGAGATTGATGCGTGTCGAATGCACAGAAAATAAACCTAACTCTGCACACTAAGATTTATAATTGCGGTGAGTCAGGATTTTGTCCACAGGAATTGTGCGTGTAACTTTAGCAATGAAAATAATTGATGTTTAAGAGAAAGAGGGGGGTTTGGTTGGAAGCAATTGAGGAAATAAAGTAAAATTTAAACTAACGAAAGCAAATTAAAGAAAACAGTAAAAATAATGAAAGTGATGAATGCGTTTAGTATTCGGTTCTCGATTCAATCTCAGCCTATATACAATTAAACATACGACATTTTCATATTTTTTTACACCACTTTTAGAAAATATTGATTGTAGGTTAACAGTAAGATTTGTTAACCCCGGTTTTCCCTTATATAGTGTTTAATCAATATAAGCCCTTTAATTAAAATCAGCTATCAAACAACCTAGACCAAGCTTTTTAGATTTAGTCAGATAGCCGCATTATGAATAAGGAAAACAAAACAATCTAGGCAATATCCACATGAGTCTGGGTTATTTAACTTATGTGACATTGTCCCTAATGATTCAACATGATAAGGTGTCATAAATGAATCCAAATCATAACTATTACATATCGAATTTGAGATTCTAACAATGGGTTTACATAAAAACAATCTAATGGAGCATCCATATCATTTTTACATAAATACCAAATTTAATATGCAAATAATAACGTAGACAATTCTGAAAGAGAGAAAGATTCAAAAATACATGATGGTGATATCTTCAAATTTGATGTTTGGTGTCGATTTCACTCTCGAATGGAAATAAGGAACTTTAGCCATCGATAGGTCTCCAAAGAATGCGTGCTCTGTCCCTCCTTTATGTCCCAAAATGATTCATCCCCGATTTGGCTGCCCAAATTGTCAATTATAGCAAAAACTAGGTTTTTGGGCAAATGCATAGTTGGGTGCACAGTCATGCAACAAAAAAAATATGAAAATCATGAAGATATACGGTTAGATACACGATGTTCATGTATATGCTTACACAACCATGCACACATTCAGAAGATATTCTTTAGACTTACACAGTTGGATACACAACAATATTCTTTTGATTTACATGGTTGGATACACGACTCGTGTATCCAACTGTGTAAATCCAGAGAATATCTTCTAAATTTGTACACGGTCATATAAGTAGATAAGCAACCATACATCTCCTAGTTCTTGTTGAATTGTTGTTCTTCTTATGATTTCTTGTCCAATCCTCACCCCAATCCATTTCTTTCTTTTTCCACAAGGACAATTAAGTTTGAAAATCAAAATGTTGGCTCAAGTGATCTGCTTTTAACCCATTTTAGTTTTTGTCTTTTAAACTTGTATCTAACACCAAATATGAACTGAAATGATTATCTTAAGTATTTCACAACAATAATCACTAAGTGTTCTGGAGTAAATGTATAAACAATCAAGCACACATCAAGTTCCCCCACATTTAGCTTTGACTGTCCTCGGGCAAAACAACAAAATCAAAGTCACAAAATAAAAAACTTTTATAATTTCCATATTTCCAGGAATAGATGGCCATAAATAAAGAGAAATAACTTTCAAAATCATAACAAGAACTCAACATCAAATGCTTCTACTCATGATTAATCAACATATCATTTACTTCAGAAACTGAGCAATATTGTGGTAAACTAGGAAAAATGTGTTTGAATAAGATAGATCCATAGGTATACTCAAACACTATTTATGATTATGGCATTCCACAACTTTGCATATAATTTCATTTCTCCACCACTAGGATTCACATGCATAATCATAAATCAAAGGAATTTTTAAAGTTGTAATATGGGTAAGGGTTAAGGTGAGATTTATTTGGATAGTGTAGTGCAAAAGCCATCAAAACTAGTGAAACAAGAAAACACTCAATGGAATATTAAGCTCAAAAACTAATATTCAGTTAAAAATTGGTATCATTAGCTATAATGAACGCAAAAACTATGTTCCATATCTTAGATTCAAGCCCTCACACTATAAACCACATGAAGCATAACCAATTAGAAGGAGTCACTCATATAATTGATAACAAACAATATGTAGTAACCATATGTGGAAATCCTTCAAAACAACATCTACCTTGTATGCATCATACTCAAATCACCCATTCCATACAACTTTAGGAGTTAAAACTAATCATGAATAACTTTGCAAAACAATTGCATTTCTTCTTTGATACTTTTATTTCAACATATATTTTTCTTTCTTTCTTTCTCTTTTTCTTGTTTCTCTTTTTTATATTAAAAGAAGATACATCAAAATTTGGAAATCATTGATAAGAGATAAAATGACATTCCAACAATTATAACCAACCCATATATATGCACAACCCCACACTTATGCTTTTGCGCATCCACAATCATCAACAATCAACAAATGCTCTATTAGCTTTAAGGCTTGGGTAGGATATTTGGTTATGTTAAAGGCATATAATTGGTGAATATAAAAATAAAAGGTAATTAAAGCTCTACAGGGCTTAACAAATGGAAATTTTTTATCAATAAGTAGACTATTTGGCTAGTGTAGCTTATGAAACAAAAAATGCCTATATCATTTCCATGTAAACGCATATGATAAAAATGTGATTTTGAATAAAAAATCAAAAAAAAGTTAGGAGGTACATATCAAGAAGGTCACATATAATCAAAAGACAATGAAATTGATATAGTTGTGTCAGTCTATAAAGGCTCAAAATCTCACTGACTTGTGTCTACCACTAGTCACTACTCTTCTAAAGATAATGTATATTGACCAATCACAAGAGTAAAAGTACATTCTCAAGTTGCCACGAATTTTTCTAGTCAATTCACTCTCTAATTATAACTATATGGTCTTAAGAGCAATAGAAAAATAAAAATTGTTTATTGTTTGTTTGATTTTTAAAAAAACCTAAGAAACACACGTAAGCGACAAACAAATTTAAAAATGTGCATGAAAACTAAGATCCTTACCCCCATACTTAAAAGTTATATTGTCCCCAATGTAACATCAAATGTAAGAAATGGAGCATTTAACGGAAATAACAAATGCGAGAATGTAAATAAAAAGATCAAACTTCCCTTGGGTTACCTCCCATGCAGCATCTTTGTTTCATGTCATTGGCTCGACTCCATATTACACTCATGAAGTGATGCCATTTCATCTTTAAGCATAAACACTTCAATATTCTCCGTTTAGGAGCCTTTATAATACGGCTTCAGGTGATAACCATTCACTTTGAATATATTTTTTATTTTCCAACTCCGTATATCAATTGCACTAAAAGGAAAGAAATGAGTAACAACAAATGGACCAACCCAACAAGAACATAATTTACATAGGAATAATTTGAGTTTGGAGTGATAAAGAAGCACTTTCTGACCTGTAACTAAGCTTTTCCTCGAGATCATCTTATCATTAAAAGCCTTTATTTTTTCCTTATATATCATCACATTTTGACAGGAGTCATTATGCGTCTCCTACAACTCTTGTAATTGCAACTACCTATGCACTCCTACATCATCAAAATTCACATTACATTATTTTATAGCCTAATACGCCTTATGTTACAACTCTATTGGAATATGACACAACTTCCCAAACATCAGTCTATATGGAGACACACTGACTAGCATCTTATAAGTCACCCTATAAGCCCATAATGCATCTTTCAGCCCCACACTCCAATCCTTTCAATTAGGCTGAATTGTTTTCTCTAAGATTGACTTAATTTCTTGATTTGACACTTTACCTTGGCCACTATTTTGGGGATGGTAAGAGGTGGAAACCTTGTGCACGATTTGATATTTCTTGAAAAACATTTCCATCACCTTATTGGAAAAATGGGTTCCCATGTTGCTTATAATTGCCTTTGGCATCCCGAAATAACTTTGGCGTCATTAGTTTTGGTGGCTTTATCTTACACCAATTTATAATCAAATGAAAGCAATATATAATTAAAACCAAAAGAAGGAGGAAAAGGTCCCATAAATTCAATAACCTAAACATAAAAATTTCACAAAAAAGAATGGGAGTTTGTGGTATTTGGTTTTTATGAGACAAGTTACCTAACTGTTGACACCTGTCATCTGACTTGTAGGAAACATATGCATCCTTGAATAATGATGGCAAGTAGAAGCCACTCTTTAAAACTTTATAGGTAGTTCTCTTTACCCTAAAGTGTCCTCCGTACTCATACGAATGGTAAAATGCTAAGATTTAAGGGGTCTCACTTTCAGGCACACACTTTATTATGACTTGATTTTCATAATGCATCCATAGATTCGTGTCATCGTAAATGTAGTACTTGGCTTTATTCTTTAATTTATCCCTCTGAGCAGTTGAAATCTAGCAGGCAATTTGTTAGTAACTAAAAAATTCATGATATCTGCATACCATAGAGGTGTTAAATTGGTAGAAAATAGTTGTTCATCTAGAAATGTCTCTCTTAGAGGGATGTCATCTTCCTTTTTGATCAGGCGACTAAGGTGATCGACAACTAGGTTTTCTGCCCCTTTCTCATCTCTCATCTCTAAGTCGAACCCTTGAAGGAGGAGAATCCATCTGATTAACCTTGGTTTTGCTTCTTTCTTTGTGAATAAATACCTTAAAGTTGCATGATTAAAATGAACAATAACCTTAGCACCAACAAATAAGATCGAAATTTCTCTGAAGCAAAATCCATAGAAAAAAGTTCTTTTTTAGTTGTAGAGTAATTCAATTGAGCTAGACTAAGAATCTTCAAAGCATAATAGATAGCATATGAAACTTTGCCCACTCTTTGTCCTCAAACTTCCCCCTTTGCATAGGTGCTTCCACTATATATGGTCTCAAAATGAAGAAATTTGGAGGTTAAATCACCAGTGGAGATGTTAAAAGCTCCTTAAGCTTGTTAAAGGCCTCCTTACAATTATCATCAAACTCAAAGGAGACATCTTGTTGTAATAACTTGCATAAATGGTAAGGCTATCTTTGAGAATTCCTTCATGAATCTATGGTAGAAACTAGCATGGCTAAAAAAGGAACGCACTTCCTGCATATTTGAAGGGTAAGGTAAGAAGGAAATGAGATAATTTTAGATTTATCTACCTTTAAACCCTAGTAGATATAACATGCCATAAACTATACCTTAATCTACCATAAAATGACATCTTTTCCAATTAAGCACAAGGTTAGTTTCAATGCATCGTTCTAAGATAAAAGCAAGATTCTTTAAGCATTCATCAAAGGAAGAACCATAAACACTAAAATCATCCATGAATACCTCAATTATTTTTTCAACGTACTAAGAGAAAATTCTCACCATACATCTTTGGAAAGTGGTAGGTACATTGTACAATTCGAATGGTATCTTTTGGTAAGCAAATGTACAAAATGGGCATGTAAAGATGGTCTTTCCTTGACCCTTCAGTCTAATAGGTATCTAAAGATAACATGAAAATCTACAAAACAATAATACTCATATTTAGCAAATCTTTCAAGCATTTGATCAATAAATGAAAGGGGAAAATTCTTTATGATTCGCCACATTCAATTTTCTATAGTCGATATAAACTCGCCACCTATTTACATATGGATGGGAACCAACTTACCTTCCTGATTAGTCACTACCATGATTCCAGACTTCTTTGGAACTACATGAACCAAACTTACCCACTTACTGTCAGAGATAGGGTAAATAACCCCAGCATCGAGAAGTTTCAACACTTCCTTCTTCATTACTTCCATCATTGGAGGATTCAATCTACATTGTGATTGCCTTGTGTACTTGGCATCCTCCTCCAACAAAATTTGTTGCATACATACAGAAGGGCTTATCTTTAAATATTAACGATCGTCCATCCAATGGCCTTCTTATGCTTTCTCAACGTTTAAAAGTTTATCTTCTTGTTTAGAAGTCAACTCTATCGAAATGATGATTGGAAGGGTCTACTTATCTCCTAAATATGCATACTTTAGGTAGGTGGGAAATGGTTTTTAGTCTACATTAAGTACCTACACATCAGAAGGTAACAACCTCTGATAAGATTCGAGGAACTGTATGGTATCCAAATCATGCCTTTTGGGAGAGTTCTCCAATGATTATAAGGTAGCTGCCATTTCAATAAGCATTTCTTCCACTTTAACATCATTAATGGCTTTTGATTCCATGTGCTTAGTCAAGACTACTTCTATTTTATCCTTGAAACATAATTTAAACATTTTCTACACTTTGGGATCAATTTTATCAACAGAGAAAAGAAAATAATCATCAAGAGGATGTTTCATTATATCAAAAATGTTAAAATGAATTACTTCCCCATAAAATTCCATCGTGAGGGTGCCTTCAAGAACATCTATCTTAGTCTAAGTAATGTTAAGAAATGGTGTCCCTAGCACGATAGGATTGTACAAGGTTTCATCATTCATGTCAAATACATAAAATTTTGTAGGAAATACCAATTTATTCTCCTGCACTAACACATCCCCAGCTACACCATCATGGTAAGCATTAGTACAATCAGCTAATTGTATGATAACACTTGTCTCTTTTAAAGGGCCTATATTTAAGGAAGCATAAATTGAACAAGGCATAACATTGATCAAAGCTCCCAAATCTAACATAACTCTATTAATCTCGATGTTACAAATTTTACAAGGGATAGTAAACATACCTAATCTTGGCATTTTAGAGGTAAATTCTTTTTAAAGACTGCAGAAATGTTCTCACCCATCATCATCTTCTTTTCACCTCTCAGCTTTCTTTTATTGGTACATAGTTCCTTAAGGAATGTTACATACTTGGGTAATTGCTTAATTGCATCTAACAAAAGGTATGTTCACTTTTACCTTCCAAAAATCCCAAATATCTCCTTATCTTTTTCATCCTTGTTCGATTTTGCTAGCCTGCTAGGACAAGGTGGAGGATTAGTCTTAACAACATTAGGGCTTTCAAAGTTTATCTTTGTGTTAGACGATAGATTTTCTTCATTTTCCAACTCCTTCTCAATCTCTTCTTCTGTGGCAATCCTCGGTGGGTTCCTCTTGGAAACTTCAATCTGCTTTCCACTCCTAAAGGATATAGTGCTAACATTCTTTAGGTTTACTGTAACACCCCACTCCCGCAGGGCCCAAACCTGACGTCGATGGCGATATTCGAGTCCGTGCCCCGCAAGGGTGACATGCTAGAGCAATGAGACAGTCAAAAGTTGGTATTTTTTTTTTTGAAACCACAAACATAATGTACAAAGATCCATAACCAAATTGGGCCCAATTTCAGTCATAAACATTTTCAGTTACATATAACAACCAGTACGCAACTCATCAAAAAATCACTAATCACTTAGGGCCCTTTACAAATACAAAACACTATAGCCATAATGACTTTACATTACAGCATAACACTATTTGTATACACATGGTACAGATATTTCGGAATACATTATTGATACAAAAATCGTAGAATACAATTTGTACAAAATAATAAAATACAGAATGCAAACGCAAACTGATCCCGAACTCTATCTTTCACTTACATGCGGTAGGTATACTCCCGTTGTCTAACGGGGTACTCTCCAGAGCCCAAAAAATAATGGCAAATTTTGGGTGAGTTGCATACTGGTTGTTATATGTAACTGAAAATGTTTATGAATGAAATTGGGCCTAATTTGGTTATGGATCTTCGTACATTATGTTTGTGGTTTCAAAAAAAAAATATTCTGATTTTTCTATTGATGCTTTATAGATGAATAATGTTATGATGCCATGTGAAGTGAACGTAGTGATCGAACGTTGTAGCACCCCACTCTTGCGCGACCCGAACTCGAACTCGACATCGAACGGTGATATCCGAGTCTGTGCCCCGCGAGGTTGGCATGCTAAACACTCATACATAAAATCAGTATAATATTTTTTCTTTTCTTTCTTGATACCACAATTAAGAATATTATGCGGAAGTCAATCAACACATAGGGCCCATATTCATTCATAAACATTTTCACTTAACACAATTTTCAATAACCATTCTGTCCCTTTCACAATTACAAAACTATTGAGTCATTTCAAAATACAAATTGATACTAAAGTTGTGGAATAACAATTCGATACAAAAGAAAGAAATGTAATGCAATGCAGACGCGAACTGATCCCAACCTCTATCCTTCACTTGAATGCTGTAGGTATACTCCCGTTGG
>JAOTBA010066799.1:0-11677 GCA_025629845.1 Erythroxylum squamatum | reverse complement strand
TTATTATTATTAATTTTATTATTATTATTATTATTATTATTATTATTATTATTAATTTTAATAAGTTATTCTTATTGTTATTAACTTATTATTATTATTATTTATTGTTAATAATATTATTTATTATTATTATTATTAATTATTTTTAGCTTTATTAATTGTTGTTATAAATTTTCTACTTACTATTTTAAAATTATTAAAATTATTGATTTTATTATTAATTTTATTACACCAAATTAATTATCTTATTATTATTATTATTATTAATTATTAATTATTATTATAAATTTTGTACTTTTATTATTATTATTATTAATCGAGATAGAAAATAGGGATATGTTATTTTTCTGTCGAAGAAAACTTGCTGTCAAAATTCAGAGAAACGATATTTTCTGTTTTCTGTAAAACTGTTGTGATTTTTTTATTTTCAGAAACAAAAAATCACAACAGAGTAAACCAAATACGTTTTACTTACCTGTTTTTTTTTTTACAAAAATAACAACGAAAAACGGGAAAAAAAAAACAGAAGCAAATAGGCCCTTAATATCTAGGAAAGCTAAATCAAACGATTTGAGATCTCAATTCTTACAGGAAACGTTTTAGTGGAATTTTTTTTATAAAGAAAGAGAAACAGCGAGCGAGGCGGATCGGGGTCGAGGAGGGTGCCGTTTCCGCGGAAAAGGTGGGCATCGGGTTCACTTCACTCATGAGTCATGACACTCGCCCCGTCGAGCACTCCTCACGTTTAGTTAAAATGTGAGTTGGACACCTAGGCAATAGCTTCGGTTCACCACCCACGTGACCCTCAATCCCACAAGTGAAATGTGTCTAAAAAGTAAAACTGGAACCCTTCCCAATTCCCAAATGTATTTATATTTATTAGATTCTCTAATTTCCCCAAAATCCTTTAGGAAAGACAAAAAGACTGGGCAGTAAATTCGTTTGGAACAAAAAAAAAACAGTTATGAGATGGAACAAAGAGCATCATAATTGATCTCCGCCTCTAGTCTAAACGGTACAAACGCAAGTTCCAATTTCAGGTGGAGCCGGCCCGGAATGAAAATTTGAAATACCCTTCAGATCCTCTTTTATCTCTACGGAAGAATATATTTATTGTAAAAGGACTGCGGTGTTGACTTTTGAATACAAACATGCAGATCTGGTCTTATGGAAAATTAAATCAAACAAGCCCAAGCCCATAAAAGAGAAATCAAATCGAGAGACTCGTGCACTCAAAAGTCTAACTCCTCTACATTATCCCCCCCGGTTTCTCTCTCTATCAGATCAGCAGAAAGAAAACCCTCTTCCTGCTCGCTCGTGCCCTCTTTTCTCCCCAGAAAACAAACAAAGAACACAACTTTCTTCCCCAAACCTCAAATCCAATCACCCCCCATCCATCTCCGGCCAAAATGGGCAAGGGCGGATCTCTAAGCGACAGCGTTCTGAAGAAGATCCTCCTCTCCTACACCTATGTGGCAATCTGGATCTTCCTCTCATTTACCGTCATTGTGTACAACAAATACATCCTCGACAAGAAGATGTACAATTGGCCATTTCCCATATCTCTAACCATGATCCACATGTCCTTTTGCGCCTCTCTAGCGTTCCTCCTCATCAAAGTTTTCAAATTTGTCGAGCCTGTGTCCATGTCTCGCGAGCTTTACTTCTCATCCGTTGTGCCCATTGGAGCCCTCTATTCTCTTAGCCTCTGGCTCTCCAATTCTGCCTACATCTATCTCTCGGTGTCTTTTATTCAGATGCTCAAGGCCCTTATGCCTGTTGCTGTTTATTCTATTGGGGTCTTGTTTAAAAGAGAGAGCTTTAAGAGTGATATTATGGTCAACATGGTCTCGATCTCGCTTGGTGTGGCTGTTGCTGCTTATGGTGAGGCCAGATTTGATACTTGGGGCGTTCTCCTTCAACTGGGTGCTGTTGCTTTTGAAGCCACAAGATTGGTATTGATCCAGATCTTGCTCACATCTAAAGGGATCACCTTGAATCCTATTACTTCTCTTTATTATGTTGCGCCTTGCTGTTTGGTTTTCTTGTTTGTGCCTTGGATTTTTGTGGAGTTCCCTGTCTTGAGGGATACGTCGAGTTTTCATTTCGATTTTGTCATCTTTGGGACCAATTCTTTCTGCGCTTTTGCGTTGAATCTTGCCGTCTTCTTGCTTGTGGGAAAGACTTCTGCTTTGACTATGAATGTGGCTGGTGTGGTCAAGGACTGGTTGTTGATTGCTTTCTCGTGGTCGGTCATTAAGGACACCGTGACTCCAATTAATTTGTTTGGGTATGGACTCGCATTTTTGGGTGTTGCCTATTACAATCATGCCAAATTGCGGGCATTGAAGGCAAGTGAGGCACAGAAGAAGGCTCAACAGGCTGACGAGGAGTCAGGGAAGTTGTTGGAGGAGAGGGAAGGAGACGGAAATAACGTGAGAAATGAATCCAAAAACTGATACTTTTCATTCACTGAGTTATATAATTCTAGGCGAGTGGTAATAAGAGCAAAAAGGAGATGGGGGAAGATCAAGAAGGGTTTGGCAGTGGGGCAAAAGGTTGTTGTCATAGGGTGTCTCAGTTTTTATTGCTCATTCGGTATGTTGGACTTTAGGTTCTATGTCCGTCATGCTAGTTATGCTAAGGGATTTGAGATCTCTATTAATCTGCTGAGTAGTGTTTCTCAGCAGAGGATGCATCTTGAAGGCCCTGTATTCTTTTCCATCTTGGTCCTTTTTATTTTACCCTGTCTATGTAGGAACCTTCTTATAATTCCAAGTTTTAAACTGTTGTTGTTCATGTCAATTCTTGACAATGTTTAGGCGGATTGGCTTGTTTTGTTTATGTTATGTTTCATTTATTCACATATTCAGTGCGTATCATGTGTGTAAAGTCTAGGACCTAAACAACCATTCCGGCGAAACAAAACGAACATTTTAAAACCTAACCGCCTTGAGTTGGGACTTGCTTTACAAGGTTTCCTGGTTGGAAGTTCATGTTGGCATGGCAATTTGCAAGCAATGGATGTTCGTATTTCTACGGTAGCGAGGCTTCTCTTTAGTACCGACAAATTTCTCGCTGACTCATAGTAGTAAGTGGCTAAATTCACACTTTTACATTTTGCAGTTATGGTTTATTTTGTTGGAATCAGAATCGTTGATAAGAATGCTCACCTCCATATCCGTACAATAATTAGGCACTTTAGCCAACATGCGAAGATTATTTGAGTACAAGAAACATTTACTTATATATAAATGCAAAAATTAGGTATGATTAGTTTCGCCAACTTGGATTGTGCTCTCAAGTAGACCTTAGTTTCCAACTCATCAAGGTAAGCTGTCTGTCCATTAAGGGTCTGTTTTGAGCTTCCAAATTGAGATCAGCGGCTGCTTTGCCATGGAGTCTGAAACTGTTTGAAAATGTCACGTGTCATTAAAAAATTTGCTGATTCAATTGTTGTGCCTTTGACATCTATCAGCTCAGCTGCCTATGTTGTCTGGTACATTATCCTTCATTTTTCCTCCGAAAATGCAATCTTTTGCTCTTATAACTCCCACAATTCTCACTGTACATTAACTTAACGTAGATTCTGACCAGCAGGGTCGCTCTTTCCGATATACAGCAGGGTCGCTCGCTAACAATTCTCACTATAACCCATAAACATGTGATTCGCAGCACCTTAATTAATGAACCTAGTATTCGCTCTGTTTGTCTTAATACTTGTGGGCTGGCAAAGCTCGTGTCCTTTTTTTAACTTTATTTAAACAAGAGCCTCTGTTACGACAAGTACTATATTAAAGAGCCCAACTGCAGGTGCCAAAATTGCTTCGGCTGTCTCCTCAACAATTTTCTCAAGTTTCTTTTTTCTTATGAGAAGGGGGCAAAAAGATATGAGCTTTTCGTGCAAAAAGAAAAGTCGTTAGTTTGGTGGTAGATGGTGCTTCTGTTCTCAATCTTTGCAGGAAAACGAATTCAGTGGAAGGGCTTGAAATGGTCTTTGGTCACATCAAGAGCTACCGAGAGCAGAGTCAACAGTTAGGCTTGCCTAAAAGCTGTATCGCTTTTTGCTGTAATTGAAAGGGACATTATTTGGTAGGATTTGAATAGAGGTTCTCGTACTATTATCGTTATTCTAAATTTTAAGAAAGTCTTCCTGGATCAGTCTTCTCCGCTGAGAAGTTTTTTGTCTTGCCCTAGTTGCAAGTTCTCGGGTGTCGCAGTGTGGTTTGTCGGCTTTCTGTGTTTCCCCCATGGCTGAAGATACCCTCTCCGTCGATATGGCTCAGCTGTCCGTCGTAGGTGGGGAGGAGGAAGTGGTGTCTTTCACGGTGGATGAGGTGACCCCTAAAGCCCCCCAAAATCCCGCACTGTGCTTGGTGGGTCGGTTCCTCACGGCACGGCTCATCAACTTCATGGCCATGAAACAAACGCTGGCCTCTCTCATGCGTCCTGTCCTGGGGATGTTAATCACGAAGTTGGAAGGAGGTACTTACACTTTCCAATTTTATCACGAAATCGACATGAACAGAGTTCTTAACATGTGCCCCTGGACCTTTAACAATCAACTACTCTTACGGGAGAAGATGGGCAACTACTTGCATCCCTTAGAGGTCCCCACTTCTCATATCCTCTTATGGGTTCAACTACATGGCCTCCGCCCTGGGTTTCGTTCAGCCTCTGTTCTCAAAAAATTGGGGAACCAACTGGGGACGTTCGTCAAAGGCGACCCGGACAATTTCACCAATCCGACCCGACCTTACTGCCTATTGAGGGTGCAGTGGGCCATTAATAAACCTCTTCGACACTCACTAAAGCTGAAGATGGCCGCAAATCTGGATGGATTTTTGGTGTCCTTGGTTTATGAGCGCCTTCTTGGGTTTTGTTTCATCTGTGGCGTCATTGGGCATGGGGAGAAGTTTTGTCCCGTCCTAGTCCTCACCAATGCAGCGGTGGTGCCCAGGAAGTACGGCCCGCATCTTCAAGCTCCTACCCGCAAACCTCAGCTGAACATTGGGTCCCGCTGGCTTAGGGACGAAGCGTTCTCTGGTTGGGGCCCCCAGTATAGCGCTAGCAACTCCTCCCCCGACTGCAGTGGTGATGGAGGTGGCCCTGCCACCATGGACGCTGTGCCGACTGATGCTTCTTCGGGAACCACTTCGGAGGTGGTCGTCAGTGATTCCAAGCGACGGCGCACAGGTACGGCTGTCAAGCTTACTGGCCCCCTGGAGTTGGCTGTGCCGATCGACGCTTCTCTGGCCTCTACCGATTGTTTGCCGGCGGGTTCTGGATCCCAGACTCGCTTCCATCCATGAGTCTCCTAAGCTGGAACTGTCGCGGGCTCGGCACTCCCCAGGCAGTTTAGAACCTAATGCAGCTTGTTAGGGAACGCAGGCTGATTTTTGTTTTTCTTGTCGAAACTTTATGTACCTTTATTAAGCTTAATGCAATAAAGTCTCTTTTAGCTTATGATGATTCCTTTTGTGTTGATGCTTCTGGTCGTAGTGGTGGGTTAGCCTTGTTGTGAAAGGGTGTTACTAGTGTTCATTTATTGGGGTCCTCTCGACATTTTATTAATGTGCAGGTATCTCTCCCAGGTGTTGTCCCTTGGCGCATTACTGGTTTTTATGGCCAGGCGAACCGTCTGTGATGAACTGAGACTTGGGAGCAACTCATCCACCTTTCCTCGGTTTTAGCTCTACCTTGGGTTTGCATCGGTGATTTCAACGACATTCTCTTTCAGTCCGAAAAACACGGGGGACTACGCCAACCACCTTTTTTGCTTAACTGCTTTCGTCATGCAGTTACGGAGGCTGGTCTGTCTGATTTGCCTCTCGCTGGTTATCCTTTCACGTGGGACAATGGCAAGACAGGCGTGGACATGTTGAGGCCAAATTGGATCGGTGTTTAGTCTCGGATAGCTGGCGTGCCCACTTCCCTATTTCCAAAGGATCGGTTCTCAATCTTTCTACCTCGGATCATCTCCCTTTACTGCTTCAGTTTCAGCTCTATGTTCCTCGACCTCAGGCGCGACTTTTCCTGTTTGAAAACCACTGGTCCAAGGAACCTGAATGCAGATTGGTAATGGAGCGATGTTGGAGAGAACACGCCGCTCCTGACTTCCTCTCCAAACTAGCAGCCTGTTGTCACCTCTTGGATTCTTGGGGTCAAACCTTCCGGTAACAATTTAAAGCACAGCTGGCTGCGTCTCGGGACTATGCGAATAGCCTCAAAGGTAGGCATTCTACTGTTGCGCGTCGGGAGTTTCTGCAGGCTAAGAAGCGGCTGACGGCCTTACTTGCCCAACGCGAACTCTTCTGGAAGCAGAGGGCTAAGCGGCATGGTTACAGGAAGGCAATCGTAACACGCAGTTTTTTCATGCGCACGCTACGGCCCGACAACGCCGGAATCGTATTACTCAACTGAAGGATGAGTTTGGCACATGGAGGGACTGGACGACTGGCCTCCCCCAGGTCATTGCTGATTATTTTGCTAACCTTTACTCTTCCCAAGCTTGTACCCCTGCTAGTATTCTTCATTGGGTGCCGCACTGCCTCTCGGACGCAGATAACTTGCTGCTTGATGCGTCCTTTACTCGGGAAGATGTTCGTCAGGCTGTTTTCAGTATGGGGAGGGACAAATCGCCTGGCATCGACGGCTTGAACCCCGAGTTCTATCAGCGCTACTGGGATGTTATTGGTGATGATGTCTCGGCTTTTTGTCTTCAGTGTGCCAATACAGGTATTATTCCCCCGCTCCTGCAGGAAACTATCCTTGTCCTTATCCCCAAGAAGCAGGACTCGGAATATATGTCTGATTTCCGCCCGATTGCCCTGTGTCAAGTCCTCTACAAGATAATTGCTAAGATGTTGGCTAGTAGGCTGAAGTGTGTCCTGCATAAAATCATATCCCCTACGCAGAGTGCCTTTGTAGCTGGAAGACATATTCAAGACAACCCGATGGTCGCTTTTGAGGACACCACTATCTGCGGGTGCAGCACCGGGGCAACACTGGCTACGCGGTTCTTAAACTGGACATCAGTAAGGCCTATGACAGGCTCGACTGGTGTTTTCTCCAAGCAGTCATGCGACGGTTAGGCTTTAATGCCCGATGGCTTGGCCTGATCGCCCAATGTGTTACCTCAGTCTCTTATCACGTGCTTCAGCAGGGCACTTTTATTGGCCCGATCCAGGTCGTGGTTTACGGCAAGGTGACCCATTGAGCCCCTACCTATTCATAATTTGTGCTGAAGCCCTCTCACGCCTTATTCAAGCCAGGGTGACTCAAGGTGTTATACATGGTGTCAAGATCATTACCGGAGCTCCTGTCATTTCCCATTTATTCTTTGCCGACGATAGTGTCCTTTCTTCAGAGCTCAGCTCACTGAAGCCCAGGCTATTCAGTCGTTATTACAGGATTATGAGCAAGCGTCGGGACAATCCATCAATTTCACTAAATCCTTGATTTCTTTTAGTCCTAATACTGACTTAGTGACTAAATCAGCCATCTGTTCCCTTCTGCAGATTCAGGAATAGGATGATCTTGGCAGCTATCTTGGCCTTCCCATGGCTATTGGCCGTAACAAGAAAGAAGTCTTCGAGTACGTCAAGGATCGAGTTTGGCAAAAACTGAACTCTTGGACTGTTAAGCGGCTATCCAAACCGGGTAAAGAAATCCTATCGCGGACTGTTCTCCAGGCTATCCCGAATTATGTCATGATGCTCTTCCTTTTCCCCAAGTCGCTGTGTGAGGAACTTGAGCGGATCATGTGTTGGTTTTAGTGGGGTGATGCCGCCAACAGGAAGGGTATACACTGGATGAACTGGGACCGTCTCTGCCGATTACGAGCGGCTGGGGGCCTCGCTTTTAAACATCTCAGAGAGTTTAACATAGCTCTCTTGGGCAAGTTGGGCTGGAAACTTCTAAAGGAACCCGACTCCTTAGTTGCACGATTGCTCAAAGCACGCTACTTTGCCCATTGCTCGTTTTTAGACGCCCCTCTTGGTACGAACCCAAGTTACCTCTGGCGTAGCATTCGGGAGAGCCAACACCTTATTCGTTGTGGCCTGTGCTGGAAAATTGGAAGGGGGGATAAGGTGCACATATGGGCTGATCCTTGGTTGAAGGATGTCACCAATCCTTTTGTCACCACCTCTTTTAATGCCCATGCTGGTGTCCTCCTTGTTCAAGATCTGATGCTTAATGGGCGGTGGAACTCCGGGTTGATCACTACTGTCTTTAATGAACGCGACTGTGGCTTAATCTTGGGCCTTCCCCTTTCTGGTGCAGCTGAGGATGCTATGTTTTGGCTGTACGAGGACAAAGGCTTCTTCTCGGTCAAGTCGGCTTATAAGGCTCTCGTTTCTGTTCACCACGAGCCTCCGCACGCTGACATGGCACAGGTTTGGCAGCAGCTTTGGCGACTTAAAGTACCCCCGCAGGTGTGCAATTTTATTTGGAGGGCCTCACAGAACATCCTACTGCTCCGTGAAAACTTGCTTCTCAGAAAGGTTGATGTTCCGCCTTGGTGCCCATTTTGTCTTCAGTCTTCGGAAAACCTGATGCACTTACTGGTTACCTGTCCGTACACAAAGCAGGTGTGGCAGTGCTCTCATATGGGCTGGTTCTCACCCCCGGTGGTCAGCTTCCAGGATTGGTTGGGGCGGATTTTTCGTTTGTTTAATGCCCGTGATTTGGCTTTAGCTTTGTGTTTATGTTGGCAGGTGTGGTCTGCGCTCAACGCCCTCATTTGGAACCACATATGTGCTGCTCCTTTATCGGTCTGGGTTCGTACCTCACGCTGCTATCAAGATTGGTTAACGGCACAGGCGGTGGTTCAGCCTCCCCGACCTGCAGAGAGGGTATTGTCCTGGCAGCCACCAGAACTTGGGTGGGTGAAACTCAACGTTGACGCTGCTACTACTGTCGATGGGTCCTACACTGGCTATGGCTGCATCGCTAGAGATTCTTTGGGTTCGGTTTTGTGCATTCAGATAGGCTGTCTTGATGGCGCTTTTAGACCAAAAATCGCCGAAGCCTTGGCCATCAAGGAGGCCCTCAATTGGATTGAGTGTAATGCCTGGTCACGGGTTGTTGTAGAGAGCGACTGCCTCCTTATTGTTCAAGCCCTCCTGGATAGTCACTTTGTCGATGCTACTGCTTTTGGTGATTTAATCTCTCATTGTAGCTTCCTTTGCTCTCAACTTGCTTGTGAAGTTGTTTTTCTACATATAAGACGTTCTGCCAATCAGGTTGCTCATGGCTTAGCCCAAGCTTCCCGAACCACGGCAAACGTAGGCGAGTGGTGTTGTAACTTCCCCCCTTCTGTTCTGGCTCTTCTGAGTTTGGACACTTAATATATCTCATCCCTTTTCAAAAAAAAAATAAATCAAGTATTTGTTTGGAGGCTTAGATTTTTGGAATTTAAAAAATTTATAATTTTAAATGCAATTCATGCTGTCCAACTCAATATTTTTTAGTATTTAAATTTTTTTATAAATTTGCGTCTAACTTTATCTCAAAAGATACCTTATAAGAGGAGGTTCATTATATATTTATAAACTATTTTAATATTTTTTGGTAATTATTATAATATTTTACTTGTTTAATGTGAGATTTTTGCCACACCCCTTCAGTCCAAAACAGAAATAAACATTTGACGTGCATATTAGGAAAAAAGTTACAACAAGCCAACATGGTTTCAAGTTATTAAAACAAGTTTAGACTTTGATAGTGCAATAAATTTGAGCCTAACTTTATCCCAAAAAATATCTTATAAAAAAATACTATACATTTATAAACTATTTTAGAATTCTATATTCTTGACATTATTTTGAGAACCCTCTTCTAACCGCCCACGAGGCAAAAGTCTTTAATTATTTCTTCTTTATTTTATTGTTAAAAGTGATTAAAGCTCAAGAATAAGGAGGTGTTTGGCAAACAACTTATTAGTTATTTTTTAGCTTATTGACTAAAAGTTAGTTTTTTGACTATTTTAAAAAGCTATTGATGTATTTAGTGAATAGTTTATTGATTAGCTTATTTAACCCTAATAAGTTGATTTCTAAAAACTCCATAAGAGGAGCTTTTGGAGTTAGTTATTTGCCTAATGATAATATCGTCCTCTACTTTACTTTCTACTTTTGTTGTGTATGTTTTCAAAATTGGCTTTTTTTTATCATACAATTATATCGTGAAGTTTGGAAAAATATAAAAAAGGGGTTAATTAAACTTTTTAATCTTTATTTAATTTTATAATATTAGTTTACATTTAAAAATATCATAATATTAAGTTTTTGACATAAAGAGTCACATCAAATTAATATTTTTAGTATATAACTAATATATATCCTATCCATGCCATACTATAACTATAAATATTTTTAATTTATTAAATAATAAAATTTATACATATTATATGAAAATACTAATATGATGTAGCTCGCTGCATCATTCATATTAATAGAGGATTTAGTGTTTTATTATTATTATTATTATTATTATTATTATTATTATTATTATTATTATTATTATGTTTTTAATTAAATTTATAAACTTAAGTTTTGTAAAATTAAATATTTAAATCTAAATTCTTATAAGAATATTCAACGAAATACTAAGAAATATAGTATTAATGTCCTTATAATTTTTTTAAAAATGATGCCCTCATAAGTCATTTTACACATCAACAGCTAATACTAAATAGCTAATTTTACCAAACATCTTTAATAAATAGCTGATGTTATCTACTGGTCAAATCAACTGATATAATCATCTATCAGCTAATAGCTAATGCAATCCATTGTTTACCAAACAGGGCCAATATATATGTAACCAATGTTTTAAAAATTAAATTGATTTGACTAATTTAACAGTAAAATCTTTAAATTAACTAATTTTTATTCAATTTTAAATTTTTTTGTTCGATTTATATTAATAATTTTTTATTAAAAATTGATCAGTTAATTAACTAATTGATTAATTGCCATAAATTAATAAATTTTTATAAACTAAAATAAATCTATTAATTTTCATTTAATAATCTCATTTTAAATTAAACTTAAAATTTTTGGATATATAAAGATAGTCATTTTTAATTATTTTTAATTTTTAATTGATTTTATAACGTTCTAATATCTGTTGAATCTTTCATTATAGATAAATATTTTTTTTGTAGAAATACTTCATTCTAATTCTTATCTAAGCCTAGTATTTTGTAGTTCTTTTATTCGGGTGATACAGTCCACATAATTTCCTTTTCAAATCTAATCACATAGCCTTCATCAGGAATTGTATAATAAAATTGTTCAAATGCAAAACCCCACCAATCAATTTTTCATCACCCTTTAAGCAAACATCAGTATGTATCATATTAAGTGATGACGATGTAGGTATTATCTTGATTATTGTCAAATCTTATCTAAACTTTCAACTTACTTATTGGCTAGGTCGGTCATGCTAGGCCCAATCCCAGGCCCAGGCATCGACGGCCCATTCATAGGTGGTGACCTCCCATGCATACATAAAGACCTAAACCTAGCAGTTATTCCAGATATATAAGGTGTTACCTCATCAGGGAAAAGGTACGACATTAGAACCCTATTATTCTTTGTTCCTCGCCACCGAAACCCTTACAAAAAGACTAACTTGAGCGTCGGAGGGGCTTGCCGGCTATCAACCC
>JAOTBA010066735.1:0-11682 GCA_025629845.1 Erythroxylum squamatum | reverse complement strand
AAATTTTCTCACCAATTTCTTCTCATTTAAATTTATTTTAATATTTCTAATTTTCATCAAAAGTTCGGGGTCCAACAGTGCTTGTGCATGATCGTGACAAAATGGGTCATTAGGGGATTATACACGATCGTGACAATGGAGGATCAATTGGAAGTGCACGATCATGCATAGTGAAGGTATACTACTGTTTGACAGCTTTGGACACCCTTCACTCTTTTGACCATAACTTCTTCTCCGGACCTCCGATTGACTCGAAATTTAGACCATAAACTCCTCACACATTGATCTTCCTCTTAACAAAATTTCATGGTCTTATGAATTCATTAATTGTTGTTTACCAAATGTTTAGGTCTGAAATTTGGAGATGTTATAAGAATGAATGAGAGTTTGGATATTGTATAATCATATAATGTTATAATAACATTGGTGAATGATTGATTGATGATATTGTAATTTATTGAGTTGTAAACCTAAGTTCAAATCAGACATATATGAGTTTTGAAGTATGAATGATCATAAGATGTGAATTAAGGAAATATACCTGGAATAGTCATTGAGCATGTATTCAACATGACATATGTATATATGTGCACAAATGAATAAGTATTTGATTGATAATTATGTGTGAATTGTTAGATTTTAGACGCTCAATTCAGATGCCAGTCAGACATTTATGGACCATCCAGGCAATAGCATATTGGAGCGTACTGTGAGTCAACCTAGATGATCTTCCTATGATTGATTTATTCTATTTAACTTCTAATTATTGAACTGTTTGTAATTTTTTGTGAATTCCGAACTTTAATAGTCCGAGGAGTTTGAAATTTGAGAATGTATTGGAAGTGTTTTGTTTGTATCTGAATTTTGAATGATATCTGTTTGCATTTGAATTCTGAATGATATCTGAATACTCAACGAAAGTTGAATGTCGGACTGAGATCCGATGATTATGAGATTCTGTCTGTGCATTATAAGTGAATGCTATACATGGCATATTCTGTTATTTGATGCATTTCATAAAATGCATCATCGGATAAAGGCGTTGTGATGAGAGTAGCTAGTCTGAAAGAGCTTTAAGCTCAGAATTCCGCACATAGAGCTTTGTTCCATGATTTCTGCTTCTGACTGAGCCCAATGGGCCAGTATCTGTATCTATATCTGTATCTGAAAGGCACTCGATCACAATAAATAATAACGAATCTGGAGTCTCATATGCCTCTGCATTTATATATATATGATTATGAAATCTTTTCTGAAATTGTGATGATAAAGTGATGTGCCATGATAATGTGATTGTTTGGATTATTCATGTTCTGAAAGAATGAATGTAAAATGTGTGATATTGTGTATTTGACATGGGTGAGATCATCAATTATGGTTCACTCATTGAGTTCACAAAACTCATCAAAAATTGCAACGTAGCTTTTAAGGTACGAGACAGGGGACCTAGTTCCTAAGATTTGTCTAGAGGAACATTTTGGATTAAGATATGACTCAAAGGTCTATCAGCTGACATCAGAGGAGTTATAGTTTGTATTTTGTAGTTTCTTTGTCATGTAGAACTTTTGTATAAGGATTGTAAATATTTGTTTCAATGAATACAGTGTAAACTTTTGTCAATGAATGAAATAAAGTGTTGAGGTTTTTAAGTATTGTATATTCTTTATGATGCCATTTAAGATATTATGCTTGCCCTAATATACCATTGTCATGGGATATGTACTTGAATGTCCTCGGGATGTTCGGGTATATACTCTATGGTAGTGGGATGTTTCAAAGATAATTGGAAATAGTTTTCAATTGGATTTGAAAATTATTTTCAAATTAAAATAAATTTCTATTTGGAATAGGAATTTAGTTCATTTATGAATCAATGGGTTTAATTTAATTTTTAAGGTGTTGGAAATTTTATTTTAGATTATGAAAATCAATAACTAGAATTAAACGAAGTTTTATGTTTTATACACATAATTTGATTATGAGTGCATAAGTTGCGTACTTTATTTATATGATTGATATATATATTAGATGCAAGTTAAATTATATGTTTTATATATGTGATATTTTACATACAATTTTGTGTTTATTGAGATGAATCAAATTAAATCTCTCGTTAAAATATTAAGTACAAGTTGAAAACTTGATTGTTGTCTTCTATTGTTATAAGAATAAACCAGAGTTTTGTTTATTATCAGGCTTGTTGAACAAACTCAAGGCTGCTTTAACCTGAACATGTTTAGTCTTATGACAGTGAGTTCTACTTGATTAAATTTGTGTGATTTGGATAAGCAAACTCATAATCATATGAATGTAGAGGCAGGGTTAGGAATAACATATCAGATATATTTTCAAGAGTTGTCACTTAATGGATCTAAGAGTTACTTGAGATGTGATTGATAAAGTTGTTATCTACCTAATTTAAGTTTAGTTGGTTTATTGAGCAAACTCAAGATCAACTATATTTGAATGGGATCCTAGCCCACTAGAAAGATTAAAGTAATCTTTCCGAATAGTAGTGAGGGCTATTATTTTGAATAAAATAATAGAAGTGACCAAATACACTATTAAAGTCCTAATCTCATTTTGTAGTCATAGAATATAATTAATTACTTGCTTTTCTTACATTTATATTTTGTTCTGAGTGGAATTTACCATGTTTAGTAATGTTTGATACTAAGTTAGCGAACCAAATTTCTTGGACATAGGTTATGTTTGAGAAGAGTTCTCAAAGTTAGAAAAGAAAATTGTATGCCTATGATGCAATTTTACTATAATCCTTGTTAAGGATTTAGTAAAAAAAGTTTTAGAGACATATCACAATCATATAGATGATTAAATGTATTAAGATTTTAAGTTGACTAATGTCTAATAAACTTCGAAGCCAACATGTATGATGTATGTCAAGACCATGCAAAAGGTTGTATGAAGTAGTGTTGAATATTACATTGATGAAATTGTTTCACTTAATTTAGCCTACTAATAGCATAATTGTGGACTATAATTAAAGGCTTTGCTAAAGTAAGATAATGGTTATCATTAGAAGAAAAATGATTGCATGCCTTTTCTTGTCTATACGTGATATGATAGAGATCATATGTATTTTGAATTCATGCTAATGAGTATTTGATACTAAATTTAGATTTAACATTATTATAATGTTCAAAGCATGATAAGAACTAGATTGTTAAGTAAAAGTTTTTGATATAATATTATATAAATAGTTTGTATGTGTTGGATCAAAGAAGAGTTATGTTTAACATAAGTGGCAAGAATGCAAAGTTGGATAACCGAGATTATCCTTTTATGTCATATTGGTTAAATCAACATAACGAGAATCATAAAGTTACATAGGATATATGTATCCTTTTGATTATGAATCATATAAAACTTGTGAAACTTGCCAAGTTGAAGAATAACTAGATCAACCTTTGGTGAAAGAATGATGACAGTATTGAATTGTTAAATCTTATACATGTGATGTATTGGATGGAATAATAATTCATAAAAGGATAATACTTATATTTTATTAGATTACTAATGACTTTATGTGATATAGTCATATGTATTAGATGAAATGTTGATTTAAAATTATGAATAGTTCAAATTGTTTAAATCTAAGTATAAATTAAGCGTTGAGAATCCTAAAGTACTTCGATATGAACATTGTGATAAGTTTTAAATTTTTGGTTTTCTATAGGGAATGAGATCTCTGGTGAATACCTTTACAACAAAATTTAGTAAGAGTATGAATTTATGTAAAGAGGAAAATATAATATGAGATATTGTATTATATAATATTATTTCTTCAACAGTTCTAATTGAATCTATTAGCAAGATTTCATATTAGATATGAAATGCTAAATATTTGAAAGAGTCAAAGTTAATGATTCAAGGATGTGATGCATGGTTGAAGCATACATTATCCATTAAGTTTAGAACTAAATTAGATAATAAAAGGTTATGAGATATCCAAAATGATGGATAGAATCTTACAGATCCACCAAACAAATTGTTTGATTCAATGTATACTTATAGGAGAATGATTCTCAAAATAAGTAGTGGAAGTAAGATGAAATTTGGAAAGCTCAAATCTCATGACAACACAACCAATTAGAACTAATACCTTTGTTGATACAGTTGATGTATAGTTGAAAGGCTACAAGACATTGAAATATTCACTTTTATGATGAATTCAAAGAGTTTATTTTGGAGATGATTGTGAATTTAGCATGTCTGCAAGAAGGTCAGTGGGAGTATAGTTGTCTTTTTGAATGGGAGTATGTGGAGACATATTGCTGATAGAGAACAACAATTCTAACTTTTAATTATTGAAAATATAATTGTCCAAGAACAACTCTTATTAGATATGAAAAGGTAATAGCCTAATTTTGAGAATTAGATCTATAGAGATAGATTGGAAGTTGTTCACATATTCTAAGTACAAATATACAGATAACGTATAAAGATGTCTAGTATTTGAGATATCAGATATTTGTGAAGTATTAAAAATATCCATTATTCTATTTATGAGTTGATATTTGAGTTTAAGGAGATAAAGATGTTTATTTTAGAAGTAAATCCTAATTAAGGTTTATTTTACTTAAGAACAATATCATTCAAGATTGGAAATCTTCTAATGTAGCAATGGTTGCTAATTAAGCCATAATGCAATTTCATTTAATGGAAATGATTAATTAGATCAATAAGTTCTTTAATGAACTTGATATAGTTCCTTGCATTGTTCAAGATAGTAATGTACTATGGAACATTAGAGCCATTGGACATGCAAAAGGAGCTAAGATCTCATTAAAAATCCAATGATGTATTTAGGCCGTTTTTCTTAATTATGATGATAATTAAGATGGATGTTGTAAGATTTAAGCAAGAGCTCACTATTGAGAATATAGAATTCCGTCATTAAGCCATTGTCTTAGCAGTAGTATAATCATCATATGGTGATATGGTATAAGATACTTAAATGATTGGCGTAGTATAAGTGGGACATTATTATTTTATGCCATACAGCCAATCGATTGGTTGTAGTTTAGTAAAAAAATAATTTAACAACATTCTTTATCTTGTACATGTTTGGATGTATATGATAAAGTGCATAAGATAATTATACATTGCAACTGAAATTGTAGTGAGATTATAATTATGAGACTTATATTGCATTTATATATTATCCTTAAATTGTTCCTAGTCATTGTTCTATTAAGACCAGAAATTAATATAACATAAAAAGACTAGCATACGTTTTGTTTTTCCTTATGAAGGAAGTAGTCAATCTCATAGGCTAAAGTATGAAGATACTTAAACAAATGTCTGGGTGCTTGTTAGAGAACAAGTTCATTAAACTGACCCGATATGAGAAATCCATTGGGAACATTACTTATATGTCTATAGAAATTCTCACAATGATTATTTTATAAGTGATCCTTTGACTTGAGGTCTCCCAAGTTATCTTGTATAGGAATTGTTATATTTTGATACTACTTATGGCCTATTCTAATCATATGTCGTTCAATCGGTAGTCATTGGATATAGCATGAACTATATAAAGCTAGTTGTGTAATCAAGATAAGATTCATCGCCCTAAACTAATTAGGGAGAATGATTAGTTGTTTTTTTGTTAGTATTGATTCGGGAAATCCTTGGCTAAGGTAGAATGATGTAATGTAAATAGTTTACAAACATCATTAAATGAATCAATAGCTAATGCCAGGGAACTAATACAATTAAACTAAAAAGAGTAGACATTAATTCCATACTATGTCTAATCGAAACATTATATGATGAAAGGGTTGAATTATACGAAAAAAATCATGCACAAAAAGATTAGTCAAAATTACTTTAACATTCATAAATATTTCGATGGCAAAAGGGTCACTTTTTATCCTAAGTTTTGCACCAATCGACAAGTATGACCCAAACATTCCGACGTTAACAATTCTAAACCTAAAATTTGAAAAATGTTAAATTATAACCCAACCCTAACGAAAAATTCAAACCATTTTATTAAGTGTTAGGTCAACGTTGACTTGACAATTTTTTATTTTTTTGTGGGTTCCATTGTGTCACGTCATTGGTAATTTGGCACAGTGGGCTCACTTATTTTTAAAAATATAAGAATTTTATTTTATTATTAAACGTGGGACCTACTTTTTTAATTAAACATTTCTAACTTAAAGATGATATTCTGTCTTCCTTAAACCATTGCCTCCTTAGAAAACTCTAGACTTCAAACCCTTCACTCCCTCTCTTGTTTCTTTTTTTCCTTCCCTGCCAAAGCTTCACCACCCACTCCTCCCTCTCCCATCTCTATTCTCTCTCTTCTTTCTCCAAAACCCTAAACTCCCATGCATTTTTTTCCACCCTTCACTCATCATCTCTCTCTTCCCTCTCTTCTTTACGCCACACCCAAAACTCATCATCCAAGAATTGGAGATGTATCAAGAGCGGATATTATTCTAAGCACCCACTTCTTCCATTAAACCCTTTGATACACATATTGTAAGATTTTTCCGAAATCTTCCTATTGTTCAAAATCTGGTCCATTTAATAGTTTAACCCATTAATCACGCAAATGCAAATGCCAATACTTGATCATTTTAATCTTTTATGATGGGCAGAGGTGATGAAGTGATAAATTATATATTTTGGGTCCCTTTCCTCGACTTTACGTGATTTTTACTGGACATCATCGAGTTGTGGAGATCAGAGGCTAGAAGATTCAAAAATTTTCAGAGACGTTGCTAGACATCATCGATGAAATGGCTGGAGGTATTTTTTCTGTATGCTTCCATTGATAAACATTGTGAATAACATGCATGTATCTTGCTTACACGTAAATGATCTTGTGTTTTAAGATGCATGCTTAATTTTACATTTGGTATCAGAGCCACCATACCTCTACCTTGCATCTGAATTGTCTGAGAAAATATGCCTCTATTATGCTTTGTTTCTCATTTTCTTCTTCCGTGTGAGCTGATCATGTATTGTTGAAAATTCTCTTCATTTGTGTTCTTGATGGACGTTAGAATCGTGTTTTGGTACTTTATGTTACACCTAATGATGACGAGATGGTGAAGAGAGGAGGGACGATGATGACCGTGCATGGCGGCCTTTAGACGTCGCCAACCATGCAACGCCATATGGTATGTTTTTTGGCGTCTCATGCTCCTCGGCTTATCGTCGTCGTCCCATCACCGCCATCCTCAGCTTTTCGGTAACTGTCGCGCACCTATTGTCATCAGGTTAGAGCCGGGTGACACCGACCCGGCTAGAGGTTGAAGACGATGTTCTGTCAACTTTTTTAAAAAAAATTGCTAATTTATTAATTCATTAATTCTGTTAATATTTGTAATTGTGGGATTAATCAGGCACTTAACCCATTTTGTTGTTATTTTAATTATAAAATCATTTTTGGCATTTATATTTTGTGAACATTATTTTTTAAATTTGTATGTCTAATATTGGAATTAAATTTGACATGCTAGTTATAATTGTTTAATTATTTGCACAAATTACATGTGATTTATTGAAAATTTGTGTGTAAATTTATGATCATTATACATGCAAAATTAGATTAAATAATTTTGTGCATTGTTATTTGATTTATTTGCATTATTTATTAATTGATGCAAATGTTTAGGCTTTATTTAAGCTTAAGGTAATGTGAGTGATCTATATGATTTTAATTGATCGGGAGTAGCCACAACATCTCAAATTAATTAGGATTATGTATTTAGTTTTAAGATCACATTAAAATGATAATTTTTATTGATCATATGTGATATGATAAAATCTACCCACAAGAATTTTGTTGCATTTGTATGATTAATTAGGATGAAATGTCGGATTATATTTCTTAATCTACCCATACGAAGTAAGAAAAGGAACATAATTCAATAGTTGTAGCATCCCACTCTCATAGGACACATACTCGACATTCTGAAGGATATCCGAGTACATACCTCACAAGGGTGGCATGCTAGAGCAGTCACGTCACTAACTTAATCATGACATCATTATTAAAATATAAATATCACAATCTTTAAAAACCTAATTCCTCATTTTCATATCCTAAAATCGAATATACATGTAGCATTAAATACTTCATCCTTATATACAAAATCAAAGAGCTATGAGAGTTTATAGCTCTATTACAAAAATATGCTACATGCTACATGAATAAGGAACTATACAAAATTCTATCTAAATCTTTCAGTCTCAGCTATCTGACCTTTGAGCCATTTCTTCTATCCAAAAGTAATACTAGATTTCTTCTAAGTTATCTTAGAAGGTAAGTCTGCTCTCTCGAACCTGAAAAGTCAACGTTGCAATTTTGATGAGTTTTGCGAACTTAGTGTTCTACCCATCATTGATGTCTCACTCATAACACATAACACATACAATCCATGTTTCAAGTTCACAAACAATTCATGTCATCATATAATGCACATCTTTCACCAATTATCAAAAAGCACCATATAACACTTTGTTCACTTATTCACTTTTTACATTCATAATGGTTCATATAATTCAATTCAATCATTCATATAATGCATAATAAATGTATGTGCTATGTTCATAAGACTGACTTTCATTTATTACTTTTTTGTGACTGAGTGCTTTTTTCACTGTCCCGTATCCATTGTAGATACTTGGCTCATTATGTAACATCTCAGATCACCCGCTTACAGATATTGTCTGCTTTAGGCCTTGACCCAGCCAAGCCCTCACAGTTTTGCTTTTCCCGAGGCCTTCCCAGGAGGTCACCCATCTTAGAACTACTCTCACCCAAGCACGTTTAATCTCGAAGTTTTGATGGGATCTGGTGCATTGGGCCATGGAAAACGCATCTGTAAGGGAGAGCTATCTGTACCTTTATAAGGCGTACTTTGTTCCCTTCTCTAACCGATATGGGATCGCACAATCTCCACCCCCCTTAGGGCCCTGCCCTCTTTGGGGCCCAACCTAACTGTCATAACTGTTCGGGTACCGACTCTGATACCACTTGTAACATCCCAGATCACTCACTTACAAATATTGTCCGCTTTAGGCCTTGACCCAGCCAAGCCCTCACGGTTTACTTTTCCCGAGGCCTTCCCAGGAGGTTACCCATCCTAGAACTACTGTCACCCAAACACGTTTAACCTCGAAGTTTCGATGGGATCCGGTGCATTAGGCTATGGAAAACGTGTCTGTAAGGGAGAGGTATTCGTACTCTTATAAGGCATACTTTGTTCCCCTCTCTAACCGATGTGGGATCGCAAACATTAATAACTGTCCCTTATCTGTTAGGGATACAGGGCTCATTATACATAGTGAGCCAAAGGCTCTTACCACATTTTGAGCTTTAAGCTCTTTTTCACTGGCAACTCAAGTCACAACTGCCTCTATGTTATCATGCATTCATGTAGTGAAATGCATCATAAATATTCAATCATTCACTTGTGCTTAATTTTCTTTTCGCATTCACATTCACATTCACTATCGGACCTTGGTTGGGCATTCAACAATTAAGTTGAGTATCATATATTCTGTCAAATTCATATACAATGAGCACTTCCAATATATTATTCATGCATCAAACACCTTAAATATTCAATGTCCAAAATCAACACATTCACATCACATAATAATTCAATTCAGAGTTTAAACAAAACAATAAATCAATGTGAGACCATCTAGGTTACTCACAGTATACTCCAGATAGCTATTGCCTCGACGTCTCGACAATATCTGGATGTTGTCGCTCTAAATGCTCTTCTATATCATGCAATACATACACATTTACACATTACTAACTTGAACATTTTCATGAATACTCAATCATATACATATGTATATGTGATATATATATTGCATGCTCAATGACAATCTCAGGTATATTTCCTTAATTCACATCTTATGATCATTCATACTCCATAACTCATATATGTCTAAATTAAACTTAGATTTACCCTTCATTTGTACAAGATTATTCTTACTTCATCATTCAATCATTCACCAAGATCATTCAAGCATTAAAAGATCACAAAATATCCAATTTTTCATTCACCTTTACTTAATACACATCATTCACCTTCTTTGGAAACCATGAGAGACAGACTATTCTCACACCACGATAGAACACAATACTCAACTTCAAGCTAAGTTTTGAAACCCAGAGAGACAGAATTTAAAGTCGATTCCATGAAAAATATAGCCATTTGTCTCCAGTTTAATCTAAACTTAAAATCATCCCATTTGGATATGTACAGATCAAGATATGGCTAAAATACATATGCATGTTTAGTGAAAACACTCCATCTAACATATTCCAGCACTCTTCATCATCATTTTCATCCTAGTTCATCTCTTTTACTTAGTCTATCATTTCTTGCTTATGTCCTTCTTATTTCCTCTTCATTCCTACTTCCATTTTAGCTCAATTTCAATCACAAATAAACCATATTCTATGTTTGATCATAACACCAAAAACAGAACATCTACATATATATACATTCATCACCAATTTTCTGCACATGCTCAACTCTAATCTCACATTCATTTCACTTCTAACTACCACCTTAATTCCTCCCACTTTAAGACACCATATTACTTCCTTTCTTTAGCTCTAGACTCATTTTAGTTCATCTCTAAAACACCTAAGGAGATCCACGTTAATAAACATTGAAAACAGAACATGAAACATCCATTTACCTATCAAATTTTTATGCACTTTTTCCTACCCCATTTTCAGTGATCTTTCTATTTCAAACTCATCTCTACCACAACTTATGAAATATTGATCATCATAAACATAAAAATAAGACACCAATGATTTCATTTCTTTACCCACATTCCAACATATAGAAAACACAATTTTATGATCATTTAACCTCTAACTATCTTCGTACATGTTTTATCTAACAAATCATTAATACAAATATGATACTTACTTGGTAAAACTCCAAACTCTTCAAAATCACGTGAACCTTAATTTTTTATGGCTCACAAGATCATCAACATAGAGGTAGGCAGATAAGTTTTTTTTTTGAAAAATGAAGAAGACAATCAAAATGAGAATAGCAAGTGAAAAAAAAGAGACAAGGTTTAACGTTGATGGAGGTGGGTAAGTGTCGTGGAAGTGAAGATGATTAAAGAAGAAAGCAAGAAACAAAACAATTAAAATAGTCTTTCAATATGTAAATGACGTGGGGGTGAGTTTAAAAAGCAAGGTAACTGACACTTACCACTTAAAAAGTCAATTTAACAAGTCATCTTCTTAAGCTAATTAATGTTTCTTAAAATATAGTATATTTGTCTCCAAATTTCTAATCCAATTGTCCCCAATTTTCAATGTCATATTCTCAGAAAATCCTAATACCATTTGCCAATTATTTCAACACTACAAGAAAATTTGGTTTCAGCAACCGGATTTTCAGTAACCATAGTAAAATGGTTGCAAATTATATACATTTTGTAACCAAAAATTATTTGGTTGCAATATATAAGTTACGTATATTTTTTACCGATCAATCAATACTTGGTAGCTATAGATGGTCACTAAAACTTACAATTCATGGATAAAAATATAACGACCAAACTTAACAACTTTAGCGACAACTTTAATGGTCGCTATAGAAAATTATTAATAACAACCAAATTAACAACCAACTATTGAGTGGTCAC
>JAOTBA010066678.1:0-11687 GCA_025629845.1 Erythroxylum squamatum | reverse complement strand
AAATGAATTTACAGATATAGTAAATATATATATACATGCATATATGATGTTAGCTGCGGGAGGGTGGCTGGCAACCTCATGATTGGTTGTCAACTAACCGAATCTGTTATTCCTAACAGATTCTTAGTATAAATAAGCAATAGACACGAGGAGAGAGGATCATTGCGTATACTGTGAGTGTGTGAGCCATAGGCGGGAGGTACTGGTCCTCGAAACCAGATTATCTTTGTATTCGTTTTACAGAAATCAATAGCAAATACATATTTCTCCTTACCTGTTTTCTGGAACCTATCAACATCAAACCAACAAGGAATACGACTTGTCCTGCAAGCATGAATGCCGAAAGATTTCATAATTCGGTTATGTTGAAATCTACCTTATCCATGTAGATTACTGTACAATCAAACTGAGAAATCTAAAATGAAACTTCAACAACTGGAAATTTCATAAATGAACTAATTCAGAATTGAATTTCGTTGGCATAGGAATGAGGACCTGACTCACTAAAAGATCCTCAACGATTGGAAAATATTAATAGGCGGAGAAATGGATCACCAATGATCGCCACAGCTGCAATTTCCATTTCGGAACAGATGGAATCGATTGGCATCTCTTAGCAATATGTCTCTTTGGACAATGTTTGATACGTGTTTGGTCCAAGTGTGACAATCAACACAAACACGAAGATTTTTCATAACTTTCAATGGAGTCCCTGGCTCTGTATTTAGCAATCCAAATGCTATAGCAATCCTTTCACTGTGCCCAAAAAGCATGTCTCTCTTTTCTTCATCCTCAACATCATGCAGATCATATTGCAAGTCAGAAATATACCCTTCATTGGTCACCAAATGAGCGAGTGTCCCCAATAACTGATTAACCTTTTCATGTTGTTCAAAGAACTTATCCCTGGTTCCAAAAGTATACAGTCTGTTTCTTAGTTCTATCCAGCTGCATCCAGGATCTTTTTTTAGTCCTCTATCTTGTATTAACTTCCGAATAATTGTGGCCTGGTCCCATTTCCCTAAAGCTGCATAAACATTTGACGCTAAAACATAATATCCAGTATTTTCTGTACCTAACTGAATGATATTTTGAGCAGCACGTTCTGCAATCTTCAAATCATCACTTCCTTGACAAGCACTAAGTAAAGTTCCCCATATACTTGCATCAGGCTTCAAAGGCATCGAACTGATAAACTCCTCTGCTTTGGATAATAGCTTTGATCGGGACAGAAGATCAACTATGGAAGCATAGTGTTCGAGCCTTGGCTTCATGTTGCAATTCTTTTCTAGCTGAGCAAAGCAAGCCAGACCCTCTTCCACTAAACCAGAATGGCTACAAGCATAGATGAGAGAAACAAAGGCAACATGATCTGGAACGATACCAACTGCTTCCATTTCCTGAAAAGCTCTCATAGCTTTCTGTCCCTCACCATACATCCCATATGCAGATATCAGTGAAGTCCATGTCACCACATCTTTTGATTTCATACGATTAAACACTAATGTAGATTTCATTAAATCACCACATTTAGAGTACATTTCAATCAATGCATTTCCAATAGTAACACTACTTTCAAATCCTAATTTAAGAATGCAAGCATGAATCTCTTTCCCCAGCCGCTTTGCTGCCAGTAAACCACACATATGCAAGATACATAACATTGTAGTCTTATCTGGCATCAGTTCCTCAGTCCTCATCCTGTTAATCATTCTAAATCCCAGAATACAATCTTCACCTTGGACGCATGCAGCAATTATAGTATTCCACATTACTACATCACGAACTTTCGTATTCTCAAAAACTTTTAGTACGCAATCCAATTTCCCACACTTACCATACATATTAGCTAAAGCATTAGCAACTATCAAATATGAATCAACACCTAGTTTAGTAATCTCGCAGTGTACTTGATTGCCAAAGTTAGTATCTGCTAACTGAGAACATGTTGACAGCAGTGTCACATATGTGATGTAATCAGGTTTCAAGCCAATCTTCAACATCTTAAATAGCCTCACCCCTTCACCATAGCCACCGTTTAGGATGTACCCATTGATTAATGAATTCCAGGATACAGTGTCCCAATTTCTCATTGTGTCAAAGACTTCTTTTGCAGCTAGCATATCACCACACTTTACATATGTATCAATGAGAATATTATACGCTCTGATATCAAACGCAAAATTGCCTTTTACCATGTAATCATGAATGAATTTCCCATTTATCAAGTCGCACGAGCGACTGCAAGCACGAAGTAAAGATGTAATTGTCAACATATCAGGCTTAAATCTATTGACCACCAGTTTAAACAATTCTATTGACTCCTCAAAGAACCCCATATTAAAATATCCACAGATTAGACTATTCCAACTTATACTGTCTCTAACCACCATTTTGTCAAAAACTCTTTGAGCATCCTCTAACCTTTCAAACTTGAAGTACATAGAAAGAAGTCCATTGCTGACTACAACATCAGCATTTACCCCAGTTTTTTCAACCAAACCGTGAATGACCTTACCCTCGTCGATCACATTTAAGCCTCCGCAAGCAGGCAAGATACAGGAAAAAGTAAAACAATCAGGTTTCAAGCCATGCATTTTCGACTGGTGGTAGATCTCCAGAGCCTCCTCCCAGTACCCATTTGCACTATATCCCGACATTAAGGTATTCCATGACACGTTGTCCTTATGGGGTATTTCCTCAAATACTTTACGTGCTTTAGCCAAATCACGAAACCTTGCATACATATCCACCAAAGCATTCCCTATGTACAAGTCAGATCCACAACTCCTCTCCAAAACATGTTCATGAATAATACGACCCTTCTCAAAATCAAAAATCGCTGCGCAAGCATTAATCACAGAGGGGAAGGTGTACCTGTCAGGCTTAAGATCTGTTTCTCGCATTTGGAAGTAAAATTCAAGAGCTTTGGTAAACATCCCATTGTGGATGAGTGCTCTAATAATTGAGTTCCATAGATAGATGCTGCTTGTGGCTGAAGTCTGGCGAAAGACAAGGAGAGATGAGATGGGGTGCTTGAGCTCAGCATACTTGCTTATAATCTTTCCAGAGAAGAAAACAGACTTGGCAAGGCCTGAGGTGATGAGCAGTGTATGTGCTTTGTAGAGTTGTGTGAGGTTAGTTGAAGATGATAACGCTTTTGAAAGCAAAGACTGGAGTGTATGGGCGCACATATAGCAGCAGGGTCAGTTTAGTGTACGTGGTTTGTTGCATTTACACACATCCACGGTCTTTTTTTCCCCCGCCTTGTGTCTTTTATCTTGCTGAAAACCAATCTTTTGACTTTTTCAGAAGCTAAACAACAAATTTGACATATCCGATCACCAAAGGTATGGAAATGTGCTTAAGTTTCTGTTGTAAATGAGTCCATAAAGTTTAGTCATTATATGCGTAAATTCATAACCTTTACATGTCCCTTTTTTATTAAAATACAATAAAATTTAATGTAATGTGATCCTTTTTTTATTCTTTTATTATATTTTGGTTTAATTTTAGTCAAAAAAAAAAGTTATATAAATTCTTAAGTTTTAATACTATGATATTTTTAAATCATAAATGAGAGTAAATTTAACAGAATATGATCAATGACTGGCATTGGTTCTGTCTGAATCTGCTGGAGCTGGACGCCGTTGTTTAGATCTATGAGTGTGAGTAACTTTAGCTAGAAGATACCTGCACAACAATAAAAAGACACACCGGGAGTTGACTGCCAGTAGGCCCCTCCGACGCTCAAGTCAGTGCTTTGGTCAAAGGGTTTTGATAGCTGTGTATAGAAAAAAGTAGGATTCTAGTATTGTACCTTTTTCATCATGAGGTAATGAGTTTATATAGTAAATACCTATAGGAATTAGGGCAACGTCGAGGAACGGACCGATCAGCCCACGTGCCATTCTGAGTTTAGGCTTGGGCCTAGCACGACCGACCAAACCAGGTATGATATCAAACAATATTATAAGGAGATAAAAGATAATTTCAAAATATAAAGATTGAAATAAAAAAGTTAAATTACAAAGGCTCTAATATAGTTAAAACTTACTATTTATTTATTATTTTTTATAATGGTTAAATACATTTCAAGTGTGCAATAAATAAACCTTTTGGAATATGTAACAACCCAAAAAATGTAACACAATAGTTGGCAAACTATACTTTTTAGATGAGGTCAACCACCGTTAAAACTTAACCACTCCATATGTGTCTATCACTTGTTAACGTCAAAAAATATTTTTAGCTCAAAATTTCCGTGGCTAACGAAAGTTTCGTAAGGGGACTGGAGTATGTTACCATGAGATAGAAGATTTTCTTTCTAGAGAGATTCGATCTCGAACTATCATATGTCCAAGTTCTAATATTATAACAATTTCAAAGGTTTTTCTTAACTTTGTCCCTGTAAACAACTATTTAAAATGTCTCAAATTTTATTTTTAGAAAATGTCCGAAGCAAATAGCCCCAATTATAAATTTTTAATTTTTTTCTACCCTAACTGGAATTCTCGGTAAGAATCTGAGCTACATTTTTTTTATCTCTCGAATTTCTATTAACTTGCCTTAGTAATGAGTTGTTGTTTAGCTATTAAAAAAGAAAAAGGATACTATTGAAATCCCTTAGTATCAGTCGGGGATCATGAATTTGAGTATGTAATTTTTGAAATTTCCCTAAAAGTTGGCTCCTATATAAAGTGAAATTTCATCTGTAAACAAAATTAAATTAATAACTTTGCATTGTTCTCCATAAAAAGAACCTCTAAATGTATTAATTAGTAAAATCACATATAAAGAATTGTTCCATTTTTATTCGATTATAATTTTGATATAAAAATGTTATTACATATTATCAAAGATATAAGTGGACTTGATTGTTAATGATTTTAACATATTAAGGAAAGTTAATTTACCATTTACGCACGATATTTTAATGTTTGTTTATCTCAAGCTATATAATTAAAATGTTTGTAATCCCAAACTGTATTGTTTTTAATTATCAATTGAGTTATATTAACTCAAATTACTTTTATTATTGAACCAATTACTTTTAAAAAAATACCCAAGAGAGATTTGTATTTATAGGTACTCGGAGGAATAACACTAAATAAAAATTATTAATTCAATATTATATTTAATTATTTAATGTTAATTAAATAATTGAATATAATAACTTAATTCAATTTTTGTAATTAATTTAAATATTAAAATTAAATATTTTTAATTAAATATTTAATAATAAATATTATTTAAATGTAAAGTATGTACAGTACATTCTTCTCTTTAGGTACTGTCTTTATTAGTTCCTTCTTCGGTGCAACTTGCATAGGACTAACCTAAGAACTATCACAAATAGGGTAAATCATACTATCACTAAGGAGATTAATTACCTCAGCCTTCATGACTTCTGCCATAATAGGATTCACCCTCCTTTAGTGTCGCACACCTCGCTTGAAATTAAATTAAGGAAACATTGAAGTCTTCCAAACATCATACTACCAAAGATGAGCAACCTAGCTAGGAAGTTTTAATATTTTAGGCATAATGATGATAATTATGTCTTATTCCATATTAAAAAGATTGAGATTAGGTGATAAACCGGGAAAGCTATATATATTTGGAAATAAAATTTTTTAGAGGTGTTAATGAGGAATAGTGAATAATCATAGGTAATGTTCAGCTAGCTATAGTAGTTGCAATAAATAATATTAGGGAAGGTGAATTGATAATTAGGATTAGAAATGAAGAATTATATTCTTAAATGATAAGATTTTACTTATGCCTGTTAGAGATTAGGGACAAGCTAACTTTTCTAATAATTTGTAAGGAATCACTAAGGAAGAAATCAAAGGGCCAAGACAAGTAAATATAAAGGAAAGAGTTAAGGAGACGGTCCAAGTGAAAAAATGGTGATCTTTTACACGTCACTCTTTATGAGATGAAGGTCAGAGCAACCACTTTGCTCTGAAAAGCAATTGCATTTAAGGGAATAGTCCAACTAAATGAATAATAAAGAAGATCTTGTTTGGATTTAGAGACCAATAATTGGGATTTTTATTTGATATTTGGTTTGAAATTGTTTTGATTAGATTGATGAATAGGGATATATTTTGTTCTTTTTTATGTTTAATACTTTGTGCTTTTTTAAATATATTTTCTAAGTCTTGAACATATTATTATCACCTAAGAAAACTCTCAAAAACACGTTCAAACCTCTAAAAACACACTATATTATACACCTATCATATATAGAGTCAAATGAATAGGATTGTTTTAGTCGATTTTCTTAGTGAATATAGAAATCGTATCCCTTAAGATTTTTGAAGCTCAATTTTGGTATAAATGAGTGTATATGATATATCTAAGAGTAAGAGCATCCATATTTTATCCCTAACTCGTAGATATTTTATAGAGTCATCTCATATACCAATTCTTGGAGGAGTGGTTAATGATTAATTCATTATATTTATACACCCATATTGAGTGTACTTTGCTTGATTATTTAATGGTTTTATAATATTGTTGGTACTTATTTTGCTTCAAGTGTGTTAGTAGAAGCATTTGATGTGTAGGGATTGGATTTTATGGAACCGTTCCTATCCTCCATGGGGAACATCTATATATTGGTGGAGATTATATATCAAGATGGGTTAAATCAAGGACGACTTCAACTAATGGTGGTACAAAAGTTCATAAAAAAGTTATACAAAAGATTTGGAGTGCCAAGAGCAATAATTAGTGATAGAGGAGCCCATTTCTATAATAAATCTTTTGAAGATCTTTTTAAGAGATATGGATTGTAGAATCATCTGGCCAAGCCTTATCATCTGCAAACAAGTGGCCAAGTGGAGGATATTAATCATAAGATAAAGAGATTATTAAAGAAGATGGTTAATAGTTCAAGAAAAGATTGGACATTGAAGCTTTACGATGGTCCATGGGCATATCAAACTACCTTTAAGACTCTGATTAATGCAACACCCTTCTGACTTATTTATAGGAAGGCTTATCACTTACCAATAGAAATGGAGTATGGTTCATATTTGACAATTAAAGCCTTAAATTTCAATTGGGAGACAACTGGTGAAAAGAGACTCTTACAATTAAATGAGTTAAAAGAGTTATAGCTGAATGCTTATGAGAATGTCAAGTTATATGAGGAGAAATCTAAAATATAGCATGATTCTCATATCAAGAAAAAGAGTTTAAAGTTGGAGATGCAGTTTTATTATTCAATTCAAGATTGAAATTGTTTTCAAGAAAGCTCAAGTCATGTTGGAGTGGTCCTTTTAAAGCTACATAAGTATTCAAACATGCAGTTTTGGAATTGGATAATGATAAAAAGGAAATATTCAAAGTGAATGGATATTGACACAAATCATAATTCAGAGGAGAAATTCATAAAGGTAAGTATCTTTCCTTTCTTTTGGTTGAAAATAATTGCACTAAAATGGTCAAGCTAATGACCTTAAAATTAGTATGTTATGTTTTAGTTACGCTTTTCGTAATTTAGTGCATGATAGTGCCTTAAACTTTGTTATGATGTTATGTTTTATGATGAGTTTGATAATGAATGTTATAATTTGAAGTGTGTCATATGGTTAAGAAAAATATCTAGGAGGTTGCATAATAGTGCGGTTGAATGATCATGCAATTTTGGAGGAGCAACCCATTGGTTCCTCCTAAGCCTCTGGCACGATTTTGCATCCCATGCATTATCATGTCAGAGGATTTTTGGCCAAATGTATAATCGTGCTAGGGTTTACACTATCTCACATCTCCTTTTTTTACCCCATGCACAATCGTGCCTCTTACACGATCATGTACACCCCCCTTTTTACCCCTCCCCTTAAAACCCTAGCCTACTTATATTACTCCTCTTCCTCCCTCCTCTGGTCTTTCTCTCTCTAGTTAGTAGCTCTTACTCTCTCTTAGAGTTTTCTCTTAACTTTTACTCACTTTTCATAAGGATTTCACACTTTTATTTCACTTTTGTTTAATTTAACATTCCTTGCCTTCAAATCTTGTGTTTCTTAACTAAGAAACATCTTTTTTGTTGGTTTTTGCAAGAAATTTTTATGCCCTCTTTCTCCTATAGTTTTGGTATTTTTTATGCTTCTTTTTCCATGTTTTTCAACAAGATGGCACAGAGAGTTAAGAAACTTACCTACAAGTCCAAACCAAAAGAAAAAAATAAGGTATCTAGAAGTGGTGCAAAGGATTTGGCAGCTAATTTTGGTGCTCATTTTATGATCCTCTCCAAAGAAGAAGGTGAGAGGTTCTACAAAATTCAATCAAAAAATATTGCTACATCTAGGTGAAGTGAATCACACGCTAATACAATATTTAATAATTATATATAGATGCACAAGAAGGGGGTTGAATTGTGGTAAACTTTTTCGTTAAACCCCTTTTTGTAAAAATCCTTTCGCTTAAAACAAAAACTTGTTCGATTTCAAAAGAACTACTGTAATTCAAGTTTGTAAAAGATTTTCTAAAACTTGCGTAAAACAGTAATATTGAAAATCACGATTAAGAGAGAGAGAGAGTTGAGAGATTTTGACACAGTAATTTTTATACTGGTTCACCCCAAACTGTGGGCTACATCCAGTCCTCAGATGACTTTCTAAGATTTCATTATTCTCTCAAAACTTTACAAGTATTCTTTTTCTTTGAGCCTCTTCAGGTCTCTATACAATCAGTATTCTTTCACACTTAGCCTCTTCAAGCTATCTGTATCACTTTCCAACTAAAAAGTGTTTCGAGCTTGTTACAGAAAATATCGCTCTAGCTTTTTGCACAGTAATCTCTCTCAAGAGTTTGTATAATTTTTGCTAATTTTCATAAATTCTTTTCACTCTTTTCGTGTGTGCCTGTAACCTTTTGTGTGTATTTGTGTGTGTCTGTAACCTTTTGTGTGTATGTGTGTAACCCCGCAGTCTTCAACTTCGACTTATATTCATAGTTTTCGTCTTCAATTGCTTCTTGATAACTGCTTCTTGAATCTTTAAAGAAACGGTTATTCAGTTGAGTTCTGTAACTAACTCAGATTGATGCTTCCATCTGTTTTCTTTTGTCTGTTTTTGCTTCCGTCTGTTTTTATTTTGCATCTGCTTTTCATTCGTCTGCTTTTTCTTCTTTAGCTTCCGTCTGCTTCTTCTTTCGTCTGTTTTTGCTTCCGTCTGTTTTTATTTTGCATCTGCTTTTCATTCGTCTGCTTTTTCTTCTTTAGCTTCCATCTGCTTCTTCTTTCGTCTGCTTTTGCTTTCGTCTGCTTTTGCTTTCTTTTGCTTTTGCTTTCGTCTGCTTTTCGTTTCCGTCTGCTTTTCGCTTTCGTCTATTTTTACTTTCGTCTGCTTTTTGTTTCCGTCTGCTTTTCTCTTTCTTCTGTTTTTCATTTTCATCTGCTTTTACTTCTGTCTGCTTCTTCTTTCGTCTGCTTTTGCTTTCGTCTGCTTTTGCTTTCATCTGTTTTTTGTTTCCGTCCGCTTTTTGCTTTCTTCTGTTTTTCATTTCCGTCTGCTTTTACTTCCGTCTGCTTTTTGTATGTTTTCCGTCTGCTTTTCATTCGTCTGCTTTTTGTTTATCTTCAAAATTATTAATCGTAAAGTCATTTTGACTTAACAATTGTTGGTGTCTGAAGGTCTTGACTGGGAGGAAATATTAAACCAAGAGAGAATAGAACGAAGGGTTAGCTGAATAGGACATATAAGCGAAAGTGTGAGATACATCGATCCCAAACCAATTTGGAGAATGGACACGCAAAAGACAAGTGGTCATTGGTTTCATTTGCAGATAAACACAAGGAACAGTGGTTAGGAGTTTAGAGGTATGAGAGTTTATCACGGGTTTGTAACTTTTGAAGGAGAGCAAGCCAGAGGATAAAGATGCACCTCGGTCTACTTCCTTTGAACCATACTAGCTTGTGCCAAGGTACTTCCTGTGAACGAGGTCTTAAGAATTTATAGGCTAAGTCATTGGTACACTGTCTTGTGGCGCTAGCTAACCATTCCAGACAATCAGATTGGGTACTATTAGGTTGGTATGAAGGTGTCTCAAGGTTCCTTACGATCTCAATGGATGTCTCATGCCACCGCCACTCGTCATGGTTGATTACTTCAACTACTCTGGCTGTCATTGGAAGCTCCGGGCCATTAATCTCCCTTGGAGAAGAGAAATTCTGCAGTATTCCTCTTGGGTACCATAGGTCTTGCCATAAAAGAGTAGATATACCATTGCCTATCCTAAATCTGAATTGGTTCCACAGTTAGTCCCACACATATAAAGTTTTCCTCCAACTCCAAGAACTATTAGAGGTAGGTTGAGCATTCCAGAAGTTTTGTCATCTCAGGATGATAGTATTCACCCATTTAACCCACAGTGCCTCCTTATCAACAAAAAGAATCCAGATCCGTTTTCCTAATAGGACATGGTTCCAGGTAGTCAAATGTTTCACTCCTAAACCTCCCTCCTTTTTTGCTCTACAAATATCACTCCACTTAACCTTGGCATGAGATTTCGAATATGCCGTCCCAAACCACAAAAAAATCCTGAGCTTAGACTTTATCTCCTTAAGGATGGAAGAAGGGAGTACAAAGTGGGTAGACCAATAAACTTGAAAAGAAGAAAGAACTGATATAACCAATTGGATTCTACCTGCATAAGAGAGACTTTTGTTGGTCCATCTGTTGATCCTCTTATCTATTTTGTCCAAAAGAGGGAGGCAATCCCTCCTAGATAACCGGCCTAGAATGAGGGGAACCCCTAAGTACCGTATGGGAAGAGTACCTTACTAAAGACCATAAATAAGTTTCATTTGATGATTCAGATAATTAACATTCGGAGATTAAAAAAACTGACTCTTGGAAGTATTCATATCCATGCCAGTAAACATAGAGAAAGTAAACAAGGAATCTAGCAAGGTCTGAGCAGATAACAAATCCACATGGAAAAACATCAAAAGATCATCAAAAAACAGAAGATGAGTGAGTTTAAGGCTTTGGCATCTCCAATGATATTTAAAAGAAGGGCTATTCTCCGTACAAGCTTTCAAATTTCTAGAGAAAACTTTCATACATAGAATAAAGAGGAAAGGTGATAAGGGATCGCCCTGTCTTAGACCCGACTTGCCTTTAAAATTTTTTGAGGGGGATCCATTGATAAGGACTAAATAGGAGGGAGTGAATATGCATTCTGTGACCCAACCTAAGAACTTTAAAGGAAGGCCAACTACTTCTAAAACATTAAGAAGGAAATCCCATTGAATTCAGTCATAGGCTTTTTGGAGGTCCACTTTAAAAGCACACCTCCTCTGATTATTAGAAAGGTGATAGTTCTTGAAGATCTCTTGGGCCAACAAGATATTGTCCCCTATTCGACGGTTCTTAATAAAAGCACTCTAATTGGGGCTAACAATGAGAGGAAGGGTTGCAACAAGATTTTAGCTGCTGGATCCCGTTACCGAGACCCAACCATCTAATCTGAAATCCTCATAAACTCTCATACTTACATAGATTTCTTACAACGAAGAAAAAATCATCGAAAATAGAATTCGAAAGAAACAAATTGCTTATAGAGGACCGGTACAGAAACGGAATCGGAGCAAACAAAAATACTCGGGTAACAAAATCGAAGGCAAACAAACGCGTTGGAAACTCTAAACATTAGAGAAAAGGGGAAAAATA
>JAOTBA010066652.1:0-11690 GCA_025629845.1 Erythroxylum squamatum | reverse complement strand
TTTGATTTGGGTAGTCATAATGTCTTGCTAGAGGCCGCTTATGACTTATGGGCCTTGAAGTGTGATCAAGCCCATTGTCAACATCAAATGAGCCTACAGGGTCGCACACAAATAGTGATGTGATCTGGGCTTATTCTCTTGGGCTTATTTTATTAGGCATTGAATAAATATATGTGGATATATTTATTGGGCTGGATTGAATTAAGTTATCGGGCTTTTATTATATAAGATATAATGGGACTAAACTTATTGGGCTTCAATGGGATTAGGTTTTCTCTATAAATAGAGAAACTTAGGTCTCACTAGAAAGAAGAGAAAAGTGAAAAAGACGAAACCCTAGCCACCTTCTAAGAGAAATCGGTGCGGCGTTTGGAAAGAGTTTCAGGACGTGCTAACACACGATAGCCGCTGCCTGGATCGTTCATACTTGTGTGGATACCGGTAGAGAGCATTCGCGTATTACAGTGTCTACGAATCCAAAAAGGAAACAACCAATTCGCGTCAAAAGGTATTTTCGTACATCCTATGTGTTTTCGGTTATACTTCATGTTGTGTTATGGTCTTTTCCGCAGCGTATTATGAATACTCGGGCCATACGCGATCCGACATTTTCAACCTATCATTCCTTGTGGCAATATGCTGCTCCCATAGATAAAGGCAGCCGACATTCCAGCCTACCGTTTCTTGTGGCAATGTGTTGCTCCCACAAATAAGCAAAGTTCAATCAACTTTTGAGAGTGAGAGTCTCTCCGAGAGAGCATGTAAACGAACTTCATTTTTCAATTCAATATGTTTGTTGCCTGAGACTAAATCAAGATATTTGTTGTTTGATATTCCAACCTACCATTCCTTATGGCAATTTATTGCTCCCATAGATAAGCAAAGTTTCATCAATTTCTGAGAGAGTTTCTTTGGAGAGCTCGTAGATCAAGTTATTCATTTGTTGAGCGATATTCTAGCCTAACATTCCTCGTGACAATATGTTGCTCCCACCGATAAACAAAGTTAATCAGCTTCTAATAATGAGAGTTTCTTCCTTAAAGCTTTTAGGTGAAATTCTCCAATTGTCGTTTCAAGATAATTATTGTACAAGGTTGAATTGACCCCTTTCTTTACTTCATATTTATACATATTTGTATGCGCTTAGTTTGATGATACTCTGTTCATAAGGGCATGCAAGATTTTGTATTGACAGTTTTTCTTCATTTGAGTAGTAATTAAGAATATGATATTATGGCAGAGTATATCTATTATACATTTGTAGTTGTATTGTGTACAAACTAAGATTATACAAAGCAAACATTTGTGTTAAATTATTTTGGTTTGCAGGAGGAAGAGGGTGACACATCTGAAGGAGAACTAATTTTGATGGTTTTCCATTAGACTGATGGATGTTACTCTTTAAGAGCATTGTTTGTCATTGCCTTGCTTACAAGCATCCCCATTTACATTATAAAACTGATTTTGGGAATATTGTTTCTAAATTTTATAATAAAACACTTTATTGATTGTCTCATTGCAATTGATCATAAAGGAATGAGCCGGGTCAATCTCATGGCTTAAATACAACAACAACAATAACAAGTCAGTAAAAGTTTTTTTGAAATGCAGAGTTTGAAGAGATTCATTAATACGCAATCATACTCTTAATTGGTAAAGATGTTGTTTCTGATAAATCCACAAGCAAAAAAAATACATACATACATACATACATATACATATATAATAAGATAATACTAATTAAAAATAAAATAAAAGTATAGAAATAAAAGATAATTATAATATAATAAAAACACAATGTACCCCGGTGCACAAAACTCCCCGTTTTGTGAGGGTCGGAGGAGGGTCATCAATGTTCGCAGTCTTTTCTTTGCATTTTTACAAAAAGGTTGTTTGCATAATTCGAACTCATAACTTTCTGGTTACAAAAGCATAATATTACTCGTTGTTCCAAGGCTCATCCTCAATAACAATAATATAATATAATAAATAAATATGTCTAAATAAAAAAATAAAAATAAGTAATAAAATAAATAATATGCTAAATTGCATGACTTGAATTTGATCTAAAATATAACTAAATTCAGACTAAATAGGCATTAAACTAAACAATATTACTTTAAATTATTTTAAGTTATTCCGATTAATTTGGACTAGTCTTTTTGAATCAAGACTAAATCTCAATCAACTTACAATTTTAAATTAGGCCGAATCAATCCTTTTAAACTCAAATTTAATCGAAATTTCAATAAATCCTTTAATTTTGACTTTAACTCAAAGTAGAGTCAATAAACTTTTATTTGCTAACTTCGAACTAAATTCGATCGAAAATGACGTAGTGTAATTCTAACCATGAAGGACACCCTTTGAAAAATCTTTATTCTAACTTAGTCGTTTGGATCCATATTTCTTGCAAGGAATCATGACCGCCATTGGAATAATGGTATGATTTAAGAGAAGGATTCTACAATTTAATGGTATATAACTATATATATTGTTCCCAACTCGAAACAGGGATTCCTTTGTCTCCTATTACTCTTTTTTATGCTTCTTCTGCTATTGAATCACATTATACTGAAGAAAAGTGGAGTCATCTTTGAAATTTAGAGTATCATTTATACTATTTTACAAGAATCAAATAATGATAAAGAACTGGTAAATTTACAGAAAAGTTATAGTTTGGATGACCCAGACAGGGTTACTGCATCATGATCCTGAACTCCTCAAAGCTAAGAACACCATCCCCATCCAGATCAAACTGGTTTATCATAACTTTACACTCAGTGATCGACTTAGACTCACCAAGTTTACTCAGCATCCTCTTCAAGTTCTTGGGAGTAATGAACCCACAATTGTCGGTATCATACATCCCAAAAGCCTCTCTTAAATCTCTCAACTTCTCTTCTTCTCCTCCAGCCTGCAGTAATCCAACAATGTCCTCTGCTCCCAACAAACCATCCCCATCAGAATCCCACAGACCAACCACCATCTCCGCCTCTTCGATGCACAATTCCATCCCAAACTGCCCCAGACGGCGGCTTAACTCCACCGGCGAAACCTTCCCATCACCATTCTCGTCGAGGTGCTCGAAGACAACGTCGAATTCTCCTCCTTTTATCATCCCGCAACTCCAAAGATTCAATATTTACTACAGTAAAACTATATTATGTGTATCCTAAGTACCAACAAGAGTATAACAACTATTGGCAATGTTGTTTTGAAACAAATGTTTGGATATGATAGTCTGTCAACAAAAATCTCTTCATATATAAACTAGTAAGGAGATCGTGTTTCTAGATTCCATCAACTTGCTTACGCAGAAGCTTGGAGTGAAGCTTCAAATCAGAGACTGCACCGACGGCGTTGAAAACGGGTGAGAGTGGGACGATAAGTTCTAACGTAAAACGCGTGCCGTTGGGAAGAAAAATGAAGGCAAATAGACATGTTGTAACCTTCGAGGAAGATAAGACGAAAGTGATGAACGTGGGTCTAGTGGTGTGGTCCAAACGCTCTGGAGAATAAAGGGCACAGATCAACAACTAAACAGGTTCCGAGACCAATAAGGCCTGTGCTACTCGGTGGGCTTTGGCTAAACGGTACTGATTGTCGGTTGCAATACGAGTGTGCGGGAAGAGAAGCCTCAACACGTGAAACACGAGTTTTTTTTTTTTTTTTTTGGGTCAAAAGAAACACGAGTTGAAAACCCCAAAAATCTGGAGACTTTTGAGTATTGACTTTCCTCACACTGGATTAGGTCATTGGTGAAGACACCCTGACGCTATCATGTCGGCTTATTATCCAATCTGAGTTGCCCTTGTGACCCAAAGCAATATAAGGGCTCTCATTTATTTTCCTTTTTTTAAATCCAAAGGAGTTCCATTTCTTTTTTTTCTCTTTATGTTTTAATTCGAAGAAGATTACTGGAATTTAATTATATTATCCTATTAAATTATAAAATTTGATATAATATAATATGCATAGACATATAAGAATTTTAATTTCTTTGTACTCTTAACTTTTTGTTAAATAAGTTCAAGTGGATCAATCAAAAACAACCTCTATATTAAGTATTAAATATGGGTAAGATTGTATATTACTGTATCTTCTTAGATCTCGCGCAGCGAGATTTTAACTGATTGTTGCTATTGTTTTCAAGTAATTTGCATATTGTATTAGACAAATTTTAAATATCCCAATACTTTCTTCATAGGCATACTTAACAACAACATTAATAATTCACCGAAAGTTTCATTGATGCATTTTGTTTGGGAAAGTTCAACATATGCAGTCCTACCTTTAACTAATAAAGATGTTATTTATGATAGATCCTTACGAAGAAAAAGGGAGAGTAAAAAAGAATACACACACACATACACATATATTATTATCTTTTACATATAAAATAAAAAATCAATAAAATAAAAAATATACATGTAAATAAAATATAAAACTAAGTAATAAAATAAAAAATGCAATAAATATAGAATAAAGTAAAGAGTCAAAATAAAAGATAAAATAAGTAAATAAATACATAAACAAGAAAAAAGATAAGTTCATAAATAAATCAAACTAAACCATTTCAAGAAAATATTTAGGCTAAATAAGAAAATATTTAAGTTGACTAATCAAGAGAGAAGTGCTACATATTAAATATTTAGGCTAAATACAGAGATAAGATTTGAAGAAAAATATTAGAGAACGAAAAAAACCTTTATATGTGAGATTCTTTATTCGTATCATAGTAAGCTAAAGTTTTCTCTTGATCGACATGTCCTTGGTAAGTTCTAACAGAGTTGTATCGTTCGTAACCACCACCCCAGTCTTCACATTTCTTTTTACGCCTTCTTTTTTTCCTCTTAAAGTTTCTAACTATAATCTTCCCGCATCTTTTCACTATAACATTATAGTATCTCTTCTTAACATATTCAAATCACCTAATCCTTATTTCTCTTAATTTTTCGTTAATATTAGTCACTTTTAATCTGTCTCTTATCATTACATTCCTGATCTTATCTCTTATAATAAAGTTGCACATCTAACGTAACATCTTTATCTCTGCTACTATTTGCTTATGATTATGCACCTGCTTGATGGGTCAACACTCTATTCCATAGAGCATAGTCAACCTGATCGTTAAACGATATGATTTATCTTTAAGCTTAAATGGTATCTTCTTGTCACATAAAACTCTCGATGCACTTCTCCATTTAATTCACCTTGATCTGATACGACGAATTATGTCTTTATCGATTTCTTTATTGCTTTGGATGATCAACCCTAGATAATTAAAACACTTTTTTTATGATATAACTTTTGAATCAATCTTTACCTCCACATTGAAAGCCACCTTATAGCTTAAAAAATTACACTATAAGGACTCAGGAGACGCTTGGTTCAAAATGGGTAATAATAATAAGAATGAGAATGAATATAGTGAGGAATGAGAATAGATATAATTATTATAATTATGATAGTTGGTTAAAGCGAATGAATGATTACCATTACCATTGATAATAGTTAGTTTGTTAAAAATATTGAGAAATAAAAGTTTGATAAATTTTTGTTTTACATCAAATTTAAAATATTTTAATTAGTTATATTTAATTGTTGAAAAAGAGAAGAAAGTATAATTAAGTAATTATATTGCAATTAATTAATTATAATGTAATTAATTAATTATATTGTAATATTATTTTAATTAATTATATTGTAATCAATTAAATAATTATATTGTAATATTATTTTAATTAATTAAGTAATTATATTTTAATTAAGTAATTGTATTTAATTAATTATATTTAATTAAAAAAGATTAAAAAAAGATGAAGAGAGTGTCACTAAAAAATGATTGACATTCCTCTCATGCTTGAGGGGTATGGAGCAATGCCTGAACATTGGATATTATAATATTGTCTCTATAATGATAATAAATAACCAACCATCTTTTTTCATTCCATATCCATTGAATTCTTCCCAAACCCATCAACCAAGCATCTCCTCAGTATTAGTCTTACTTAGTTTACCGCCCTTCGACTCTAACGTATCCGTCCAAGGTTCTAGGTTGATATTGATACCCTCTTTTGTCCCATCTACTAAAACAATGTCATCAAACATATACCGAGGCTCATCCCTTTGGATATTCTTAGTGATTTTATCCATCACTAGTGCAAAGAGAAAAGAGCTTAATAAGAAGCTTTAATGTAACCTAATATCAATAGAAAATGTTTTGTATCTCCTCCTATCGTCTTTACTCTAGCCTTTATACCTTTATACATATCCCTAATGACTCATATATAGGCCATAGGGACTAGGGATGTCAAAGGAGCCCAGGCTCAGCTCGGGTATCTCCTCCTATTATCCTTACTCTAATCTTTACACCTTCATACATATCCTTAATAACCCGAATATTGGTCATAGGAAATAATGTTGAGGATTGGGTGAGGATTTTTCTCTTCTAGGTTGATGGTGGATTGTTGAGTTGTTGTTGTTCCACACAGTAATCAAAGGAATGATTAGAGGTATGGTAGTTATTGTACTAATGTTGACCTTTTATTTTGAAATCAACGGTGCATGTGGAGTTGGATATTTTAAGTATTTGGTAAAGAATATGTGAAGTGGAAAGCATAAGATTAGTGTAGTAATGATGGGGCTTGGAAGTGCACAAAACAAAGGATGAACAATGAAGTAAACGGTGTTGTAGAGAATTGAGAGAACTTGAGATCAAAACACAAAGTTTAAAGTGTTCTAAGCATGTTAGACACTTTCCTTAAAATGTTATTTTCCCCCACTATACTTGCAAACTGGGTCAGAGGCAAATTACTTCTAAGATATAACAACATACGAGAACATTCAAGTTGGAAGAATGTGAATGTTCATCAAGAATTATGAATGCAGAGATTGTGTTGGTAAAATTGTTAAAAACATTTATAATCTTGACTAAAACTAATATATAGAGAGAGTTTTCATAACAATCACGTCTATTCACTACCAGTTACAACTCTTGGAAAGGAAGTAACCATTCAGAATAGTCACGTCTGCTCACTACAAGTCACAACTATTAGAAATAAAGCAACCCTTCAAAACAGTCACGCCTGTTCACTACAACTCGGAACTTTTAGGAAAAAAGTAGCCTTTCATTTTCAAGTTTGACTTTAACTACTTATATCACAAACTAATTTCCAACAATTAGTAGATTACCCTATAGTTTCTCATATCCAGGCAAGCATATTCCTACAGAAATGCACGCCTAAAGATTTTAAAATGCGTTGTAATCTCTAACTATCACAAAGTTAAAAGTTTGCTGTTAAACTCTAACCCTACTTTAAACTCAAACCAAATGAACAGATTTAATTTTAGTGAACATTTAATAGCAAACAGTTGGTGCTATAATTATTTCCTAGTCATCATCATTATTGGGATCATTGCAGTCCTTGTGGCCATCATTTTTTTCTCACTAAACTTCTTATTTCAAGCGATTGCATTTCACTCTGCAACTCCATCCTATTAGACATCCAAGGTGTCAATTGTATGATTTGTTCTTATGTCTGTCTTAGCCTTTTGTCGAGTCATTTGGTTAAAACATCCTTTTAACTATGGCTCGTGGTTCCTTTAGCATATCCAAGAATAAGTTACAAAAAAACAAGTTTAATATTCTAGTTATAATTAAGTTCCAAGTCTATATGGCTTCATATACAACATAAAAGAAAATTTGAGACAGTAAAGAGGATTCATTTCCTACCATTCATCACTGATAAGAGGTAAAAGTTACAAAGTTCCTAATTTTGAACCTAAGCAAGTTTCTATGCAGCCAAAAAGCTCGTGATTAAGTTGATGTTCATGACAGTAAGATTGGCTTCAAAATGTAACAACATTAGAATGAACTGTCATTCGTCAAATCAAGTTGAAAATCTCTATTCAAAATCTAACAAAGCTTCTATTCATAGGCATGAGTGACCATATTTGGGAGAGGTTGGTGGTAGCTAAGACAAAGTTCATGGCAATAGCCAGCTGCAGTGTTACCAGTCCATTCAAGTTCGCTAGAGCCCATCTCCAAACCGAATTAATAACGGGGCATCGAGTTTGAGGATCAGATAAGGCTTTCAGTTTCAGCAGGCAATTCTCACCTTTCCTGTCCTTTTCCATCTCTCTTGAGAGCATTAAGTGAGTGGACCGCTTGTATGTCTCTCGTTGTTTCCAAACATCATACGGGCGATAAGATTTGTTCATGAACCAAACAAAGATTGGTCTAACCACATATGAAACATGCAATAGATGAGTTATTGGACTAGCTTAAAATCAGAAGATTTGTCCGACACCAAGCTACATAAAGAAGCAATAACAAACATTGGAAACGAACTTCAACCCTAATTGAATTGTATTTATATCTTTATTATATAGTCATTTTTCTTAGGCCTTTCTTTTTTTCTCTTACAGTCTTTAAGTAAATCTTTTTGCATCTTCTCACTAGAGCATCAAGGTGTCTCCTTTTAACATATCTAAGCTGCCTAATCCTTGTCTCTCTTAATTTTTTATCATTATTAGTCACCTTTAATTTGTCTCTTACCATTACATTCTTAATTCTATCTCTTCTAGCAAAGTTGCATATCTAACGAAACATCTTTATCTCCGCCACTATTATCTTACGATTATTCATTTGCTTGATGGGTAAACACTCTATTTCATAGAGCATGGTCGGCCTAATTGCTAAATAATATGATTTACCTTTGAACTTGAGTGGTATCTTTTTGTCACATAAAAATCCTAATGCACTTCTTCATTTAAATCACCTTGATCTAATACGGTGAACTATATATGTCTTCATTGATCTCTTTATTGCTTTAGATAATAGATCCTAGATAATTAAAACACTCTTTTTGTGGTATAACTTCTGAACTAATCTTTACATCCACATTGAAAGCCACCGTATGGCTTGAAAAGTTACGCTCTAACTACTCAGTCTTATGCCTGCTCAATTTATAACCTTTCGACTTTAACGTACCTCTCCAAAGTTCTAAGTTAATATTAACACCCTCTCTTGTCTCATCTACTAAAATAATGTTATCAACAAACAATATACACTAGGGCAAATTCCTTTGGATATTCTTGGTGTTCTTATTCATCACTATTGCAAACAAAAAAGAGCTTAGTGAGAAGCCTTGGTGTAACCCAATATCGATAGAAAATTTTCTGTATCTTCTTCTATCATCCTTACTCTAATATTTACACCTTCATATATATCCCTATTATCCCGTTTATAGGTCATCGGAACTCCTTTACCTTCTAAACACTTCTTTATGATTTCCCTAAGTACTCTCTCATACGCCTTCTCTAAATCAATAAAAACTATGTATAAGTTACATTGTATTTCCTTGTAATATTCTATTAATCTTCTAAGAAAATATAAAGCTTCTATTGTGGACCTTCCCAAAATGAAGCCAAATAGGTTTTTCAAGATAGGAGTAGTCTTTCTAACTTTTTGCTCCATCATCTTCTCTCATAATTTCATGGTATGACTAAGTAGTTTTATGTCTCTATAGTTGTTACATCTTTAGATGTCTCGTTTGTTCTTGTATAGAGCAATTAGCATACTAAGTCTCCACTCATCTAGCATTTTGACAAATTTAAGGGTAACATTAAAAAACTTAGCTAACCAAATAAAACCCTCTTCGCCTAGGCTTTTCCACACCACCACAGCTATCTCATTAGACTCTACTGACCCTTCCACTTTTCATCTCCTTCAAAGCCCTTTTTGATTTTTTTCCTTATAATGAGCTAGTAACAAGTAAAGTTACGATATTTCTCGAACGTGCTAAGATTACTTAAAAAGACGTTGTCCTTTATGTCTTTGCTAAAAAGTTCTTATAAATCAAAATAAATTAATTAATTTTTGCTTAACATTTTTTTTTTCAATTAAACTTTAAATTTAGATAAGAACGATCTCTTTAAATTATATTTTAAATTCTTCAATTTTACTTAATATTTAACCGATTTTATAACATTTTAATATCAATGAACTCTTTAAACCTTAAACTTCTTGTTTTATCAGTTTAACTTTTAGTTCGATTTTTAAAACATTAGATAGTACCATTGTACTCTTAACATATACGTAACCTTAAAATTACATTGGTCACATAGAATATCATCCAAGTATGAAAATTTAAACTGCAAAACCTGTTGAGCCTATCGTGTAAAAAGCGAAAAACTTTTCCATCATTGACCATGGTAAAACAAAGTTTAGGTAGCCTAACAAAATTAAAGATTGATATAAACCTCAAAGTCAAGGGAGATAAGCCTTGGGAGAAAAGATGGGCAACTTTGAACATAAACCTGTTCAACTCAAGTTGTTATCAGAAAATGTATACAATTATGGCTACCAACCAAGTGTTCTACGAAATCAAGATTTTGAATAAGAAAAGTAGGAAGAGATAAATAATATAGCAGAAAATAGGCTAAAGGCCATTCTGATTATGTATTTGATGACAAATAAATGAAGGGTCCCATACTTTTACAGAACAAGTTCACCAAAGCTTCTTCACCATCTTCTTCATCATGCAGCTGATCAGCTAAAATAATTTACAATTCCTTCCTACGGCTTCAAGACCAGCCCACTTTTCATCTGGCCCCCAGTTTTCGATCCTGTTGCTATACTGAGATCATTCTAACTCGAGCAAAGAGGCACTTGAAAGCTTCCACGGAAAGTGTTCAATCCCACGCTTATCATCCCATTATTTTGATGCTGCTGCCTCCAATCCTGACAAAATTTTGTCCATGTCTTGAAAATAGGGCCAATTCTTTCGACCCTGTTTTCCGCTCTTGCTTTCCTGTACATGTTAGGAAAAAAGGTTAACGTTAAAACAGATTCCCTTCTGGCACAAAAATTGCTATGTAACTTTCAGTATGAAGGCAACTTTCCGGTAATGTTGGAACACGTTGCACAGATATGCATGCGCTTTTACAATTTAAGGTACATGCTAAGAAAAATATGAGCACACAAACGTTAGAATTTCATTTGCATTAAGACTTTTTGGAACTGCAGTCCAATATTTCAAACGTAACAGAACGAGGAACAAACCTCATATTTCTGAGTTAGTGATGCCCATAAAGATTTGCACTGCCCTGGACTTCGATTCATCCCATCAGCGATTAAATTACATGATATCTCTTCCCAGAGAGCCATTCTTCCCTTTACAACTTGAAATCTGTCATGTAATTCCCCACGCATTTGAATGAGGTTCTTAATTTCCTCAGGTTTCCATTTGTTTCGTTTAACAGACTTAGAAGGCTTCGGTTGAGAAGTTTGCATTTTCAACGAGTCTTCACTGCTTTCAGAACCATCTTTTACATGTTCCTCCTGTGAAAAACTGTCATCACCTTTTACTGATCCATCGGATTGTGACGAGGAAACAAATGACTTCCAGAAGTCGTCTTGATCATGAGAGTTGTCAACCACAATGGAATTGGAAGTTTCAGCTTCTTCTTCAAGTAGTAGTCTTTTGCTATCAATGCCATCAACTGCATATGATTGTGCAATATGAATAAGTTGCACGCTAAGAAAAGATATTCTCGATGTAACAAAATCTAACCATGAAAGTAAGACTTATGTTCATAAATATATGATGAGTTAGGAGCTTCGGATTGTAAGAGTTCAAGTATATTCTATAGAAAGTAAGATTTACAGAGTTTTGATGCTC
>JAOTBA010066585.1:0-11696 GCA_025629845.1 Erythroxylum squamatum | reverse complement strand
AAAAAATTATACTGAGTTTTTGACTGTATTCGAGTGCTCTAGCATGCCACCCTCGTGAGGCACGGACTCGGATATCATCCACGATGTCGAGTTCGGGTCCTGCAGGAGTGGGGTGCTACACAGACGATAGGATCAGACGAAACCAATTGAAAAGTCAGACGAATTGAGAAAGCAGACGAATTGGGAAAATTACCATAACTTTCCCTACAGATATTGGATTAATGTGTTCTTTGATGGTTTGAAACAGGACTTTGAGATCTACAACTTTCATGAAGACCTCAAAGATAGATTCTATCGTCTAAAGGGTAAAAAATGGAGCAGACGATAGGATCAGACGAAACCAATTGAAAAGTCAGACGAATTGAAAAAGCAAGCTAATTGGGAAAATTGCCATAACTTTCCCTTAGATATTGGATTAAGGTGTTCTTTGGATGGTTTGAAAAAGGACTTCGAGATCTACAACTTTCATAGAACAGACGATATGATGTCATCACAGACCAATGTAGTCACACATACCATACAAATTTACAGATGATATGACGTCATCACAGATCATACAAATTTACAGACGATATGACATCGTCACAGATCATACAAATTTACAGACGATATGACATCATCACAGACCATATGACGTCATCACAGACCATACAAATTTACAGACCATATGACGTCATCACAGACCATACAAATTTACAGGCGATACAACTTCACTCTTGAACCTCTGCCCTTATAAGGACCATAACTTTCAACTGAGATGTCCAAAAATTTCATACTATATACCGTTGGAAAGATAAAAGAAAGACCTATAACTTTCTAAAAGACAACTTTGTCTAATTCACCTAGATTAGTCCAGATTTTCTCCTGAAGTCTGAACACAATTTTCCACACCTATGAAAGACTTCAATTTGTTTTTTTGAAATATACAACTACGAAAGAAACATGCACATGCACCTGGGGAGCTTTTCAGTTCTAATCTCATTTGCCAAATCTACAGAAGCTCATACATAATTTTAATTTCATCATAACAATAAAAATCAAAGGATTAACACAAAATACAACACACATAGGATGCTTAATGTTTAACATGCTTATAAAACTATCCAAAAATGATCGAACTAACTTAGTTACAAAAGTTTCTAATAACTTTGAGTTTTCGATGCCTTACAAGGATTTTTAGCCTTCTTGTTCTGCACTTGAGGAGGAAATAATGGGGTAAGCAACACAACTCAGTGGCTAATATATTTATAGCCATTGGCAATTGACCAAAGTCAAGCATGTGTACACTTAGATATATATATATATATATATATATATATGTACGCATTCAGCAATTTAAGCATTGATCAATTTAGCTTAAACTTATAACACATAACACTCAAATGTTTCATACTTGACAATTCAATTATGCAATGCACAAACAAATGGCTGGAGAGTTCTATGGAACGAAACAGAAAAATCGAAGTTTACTCCGTGAACAAAACGAGTCCGAATTCTCAGGATCTCGTGGCCTCAAGCGAGCATCCAGGAGAACGCTATGGGTCAACGTGCATGTGACTAACAAAATGGGTTTCTCTATTGCCCAAACAAGGCACATATTCTTTTCATGCTCAAATCATTTTATCAAATGCTTTCATGCTCTTTCCTTTCTTCTCATTTAATTCAAAATGTTATAACCCCTTTCAAGGTATAACATAATACAAGCATCATGCATTTCCAATCAGTCATAACCATTCAAGCAAATCCATTTAAAAAATAAATATACACATACATAGGCAAGAATTTGCCCAATCACACAATAACTATAAATACATTACCAACCTAATTAGCTTGCGAAAATCCAAGTCAAGCTTACCTTTCCCCTTGCTCTTGGATAGGATTCCCTTGGTTTCCTAAAACAACCAAGGTTTCATTCAAAACAATATTCCAATAACTCATAAGCTTCAAAATAAAGAAATCACAAAATGGCAATACACACAATTTTAAGCTCAAATCTAAACTACCCATAGTACATCTAGGTTAGATAACCTAAGATCTAGTTTAGAAACCCTAAAATCACTTGGGTTCCCCTAACTCATCTTCTTCCAACACAAACCTTTCATTCTCTACACAAATTCCTTTCTCTCCCTAACTCATTCATCCTCAATACAACCCATTTCTTTAATAAAGAAAGAAAAAGAGGTGGTTAACCTACCTTAACAAAGTTGATTTCTCTTCTTTTCTTCGTTCACCGAAAACTTTTCTCCTCTCTTATTTTCGTTTTTCACTCTTTTCCTCCTTTAATTCATGTTTTTCATTTCTTACCAAGCAAGGCAATATATTCTTTTTCCATTTCTACCCTTAATGAGTCCAAAAAGTCCATTTTACCCTTCCCTATAAGCTTATGTTCTTTTATGCTTAAGTGATCTCCCAAAAATTTCCTTGAACATCCTTATCACAATAACACTTTAATTTCCACTTACCCATTCAATAAGTCCCACTAACTTTGACATAATTATAGCTCCAAAAATTAAATCTATCAAAACTCCAAAATTATTTTTAAATCATGCTTAACCTAAAGAAAAATTTTCAGGGTCCAACATAGATGGTGTCCTATTTACTGTTATAGATATTGATTCCCTTACTGTGGTTGCTCACACATCAGATGCTCAAGCTAAATGCAGGTCTAAGTCTACTATCTCTCCTAATAGAATGTTCCTTTGTACCAACCAGTGGGCCGAGGGATCTTCCCCATTCTCCTTGCACTGTCATAGCTCCTCCATCATCTGAACTGCATGATAGCTCTCAAGCCAATATAAACTGCTTCGAAACTTCAACTAGCATGTCTTGTAGTTCTAACCTCCCTGATCTAGAAGTGGCCACTTCCCAGCCACAGGCACAGTTAGTTAGCCATAATACCTAAGGTTGTTCCTCTTCACTAGCTTTGAATTATACCAGTCCTTCTAGAAGGAGATCAGCTAGCAAGAAGCATAGCCTTCAAGGGGATCCCTCTCATTGATGATACTTATATGGAATGTCTGAGGGTTTAATGACCCTCACAAACAGGCTATGATCAAAGACATAGTTTCGGATACTAAGCCTTGTATTGTAGGTCTCTTAGAAACAAAAATCAAAGCCTCTAACCGCTCAGCAGTAGCTAAGCTTTTGGGTCCCTTCTTACCACCTTATCTTCTTACCAACTTATCTTCTCACTACAAGGGTTGCATCTTTTACTATTATTACTCGACACACGTTTCTGTCCAGGTGCTTGAAGAAAATTTTCAATATCTGCATCTCTCTTGTGTAGTCCATAACACCAATTTTTGATTTGTTGTCTTTATCATTTATGCATCCAATTTTCAATTTCAGCGAGACTTGCCCTGGTCTTCACTCCAACTACTGGAAAGCAACATCTTTGAGCCATGGTTAGTGGCCGAAGATTTCAACTGTATTACAAATTCTTTTAAATCTGAGGGTGACCGAGCCTTACATTTGCTATCTTGTAGAGAGCCGGATGGTTTTCTCCAACGTGTCCAGCTGATTGATCTTCACTTTATTAGTTGACTGTTCATGTGGTCCAACAACCAGACAGACTCCTATTTACTCCGAAGGAAATTAGATAGGGCTATGGTTAATTCCTTGTGGTTGAATGCTTCCCTCGATCCTATGCTTACTTTGGAGATAACCTATTGTCTGAACATTCTAGCATTATGATCCACAACCTATTCCACTCTGCTTTCAAAGGTGCACCCTTTCGATTTTTGAATGGCCTTACCAAGCAAGAAGGCTTTCTAGATCTTGTTAGAAGCTATTGGTGTATCCATGATGAAGGTTGCAAATCTTTTCAGCTTATGCAGAAGCTACATCGGGTTAAAGCTTCTCTCAAAATCTTCTCAACTCTCCATCTTAAACAAATTCAAGAATGCAAAATTTGCCTACAACTTGTATAAGTTGATTGTTATCTATACCCGTATAACTCTCAATTGTGAACTCAGGAACTTCAGCGACTTAACGAGTTCCAACAAGTCCTCTCTTTTCACCAGTCTATCCAACATTAAAAAGCCAGAGTGGCCTGGTTGAAGGATGGGATCATAACACAAATTTTTTTTCATGCATCCGTACTTGCACGAAGAAATGTGAACTGCATTGTCCAACTATCTGATGACCATGACATCTCCTATATTGATCAAACAGCCTTTATGAATATCACTCATAACTACTTCATTACTGGGCAGCCTTACCAGGTTGACCATCTTTCAAATATGTGGAGTTTTTTCAATAGTTCTCTTAGCCAGCAATAGAAGGACTTCCTACTTACTCCATTTCTGCATATGAGATAAAAGAAGTCCTCTTTTCCATACATGCAGCGAAATCCTTGGGTTTAAATGGCTTTACGACACATTTTTTCTAACAAACCTAGCATATAACAGGTGACCTTTTTTACCCAAGCTATTTTGGAAACCTTAACTACATGCAAGATGTTGCGCGAGATTAATCACACCTACATTTGCTTTGTGCCAAAAAAATCAAATCCTAGCTTTCTTTCAGGCTATCATCCCATTTCATGCTGCAACACTATTTATAAAGTCCTCGCTAAGCTTTTGGCTCGAAGATTGAAACAAATCTTGTTTGACATTATTATCCCAACTCAAAGCACCTTTATCAAGGGTCGATCTATTAGTAACAATATTCTACTCATGCAGGAACTCCTTAAGGATTATCAGACTAGGAAGAAACTTAATAGTTGCATTTGGAAAATAGATTTTTATAAAGCCTTCGTGTTAACGTATTAGATTAAAGCTGCTAAATTGGTTTAATAGTATGTTAATATGTCAGTTTGTTTTTTTAAGAGTTTATCTATTTTTCAGTAGTTATTTTGTAAGCAGTTATATATGTCAGTTAACTGCGGTTATGTTTTATTATTGTTGTTGGATATTTTGTACGTATGATGTTTGAGATTTCAATGTAAGAATTGATTTGCACCCTTTTTGTGGTGTTACAAAAATTAAACAACAATGGTATCAGAGCTTTATAGATCTTAAAGGGATCTACGAAGGTATTATCAGAGGCTTGTCTACATTCAACAAAAAAGAAAAATGCAGGCAAGTGGTAGTAATTTTTCACCAATCATACCACCTGTGTTTGATAGTGAGAATTATCAAACGTGGGCTGTAAAAATGAAGCCTACATGGAAGGTTATGATATGTGGGAAGCAGTAGAGCCAAATTATGCAGTGGATCCTCTTCGTGAAAATCCAACCTTGAATCAATTGAAGTTTTAGAAAGAGAAGATCACGAGAAAGGCAAAGGCGAAGGCAAAGTCATGTCTTTATGCAGCGGTCTCTCCTACAATTTTCACCAAAATCATAAGGCTTGGTTCTGCCTTTGAAATTTGAAATTTTTTAAAGGAAGAATATGAAGGAGATGAGAGAGTCCGAGGCATGAAAGTGTTAAATTTGATTAGGGAATTTTAAAGGCAGCAGATGAACAACAATGAGTCTGTGAAGGAGTATTCAGATAGACTCATTGATTTGGTGAACAAGATTCGAATTCTTGGGTCAGAGATGAAAGATGAGAGACTGGTACAAAAGTTGCTAGTTTCACTACCAGAAAAATTTGAAGCCACCATTGCATCTCTTGAGAATGCAAAGGATCTTTCAGAGATTAAGTTGGCAGAATTGTTGAGTGCATTGCAGGCACAGGAGCAAAGAAAGCTGATGAGAAGAGATGAGCCTGCTGAAAGTGCTCTTCAAGCCAAATCAAAAGTGCACCCAGAAGGACAAAAGAAGAAGCAATTTAATTAAGGAAAACAACAAAAATCAAAGAGTGAATCATTAGGAGGAAAAGAAGGAAATTATGATGCATCCACTCATAACAGGAGGGGAAAATAAGGTTCTTGGGAACCATGTCAACATTGTGGAAGGGATAATCATCCTCACTACAAGTGTTGGAGGAAACCTGATATGAAGTGTAGGTTTTTTCACAAAATGGGCATGCAGAGATCATCTGTAGAGAGAAGAAGTCACAACAACAATAAACAAATACACCACAAGCAACACATACTAAGGTAGAGCAATTATTTGTTATTTCCTTTTTTAACTCAGAAGTTGATAGTGGTAGTTGGCTAGTCGGTAGTGGTTGCACACATCATATGACTAGTGATTTGAGTTTGTTTTATGACTTGGATGAAAGTTTCTTATCTAGAGTGAAAATTGGAAATGGAGAATACATTATTGTGAAAGGGAGAGGTAATGTGATCATTAAGGGTCCTAATGTATCTAAGTTGATTCCGGACGTGTTGTATGTGCCTGATGTAGACCAAAATTTGCTTAGTGTTGGTCAGTTGGTGCAAAGAGGATATAAGGTGATTTTTTAAAATGAAGAATGTTTGATTGCTGATTCTACTAGTGAAGTGCTATTTAATATACCTATGAAATCCAAATGTTTCACATTTGATCCAAAAGAAGGAATTGAGAGGGCTTTAAAAGTGCAGTATGATGAATTTTGAGTTTGGCATAAGAGGTTGGGGCACTGTCACAGTAGAGGGCTTAAATGCATGCAAAAAATTGAGTTAGTTTCTAGACTGCCACTGATGCAGAAGCAAAACTCAAATTGCAGAACTTGTTTTTTGGGTAAGCAAACTAGACTCCCATTTACAGGTTCTTCATGGAGAGCATCTAAACAACTTCAACTTGTGTACACTGATGTCTATGGTCCTATGTCATAACATTCATTGAATGGGAGCAGATATTTATTTTATTTATTGACGATTACAACAGGATGTGTTGGGTGTATTTTTTGAAAGCAAAATCTAAAGTTGTAGGAGTGTTTTCAAATTTTAAAAGGATGGTTGAGATTGAATGTGGAAAAAAATTGAGAACAATAAGATCAGATAATGGAACAGAGTATACCTCTAGAAGTTTCAAATCTATATGTGAAGAATCAGGTGCCCAACATCAATTCACTATTCCATATTCTCCTCAACAGAATGGAGTGAATGAAAGGAAGAACAGAAGTGTAATGGAGATGGCTAGATGTTTGTTGCAAGAAAAAAATATGCCAAAAAAGTTTTGTCCAGAGGCAGTGAATACGATAGTGTTCTTATCAAACAGATTATCTACCAAAGTAGTGGATAAGAAAACTCCATATGAAGTATGGTATGGTTTTAAACCATTAGTGAAGGGCTTGAGAGTTTTTTGTTGTGTGTGTTATACACATGTACCACAAGTGAAGTGATATAAGTTGGATCAAAAGGCTGAACATGGTGTGTTTATTGGTTATAGTCTGCACTCTAAGGGATACAGGGTGAATCAACCACATTATACTAAAGTGAAAATTAGTAAAGATATGAAATTTTTGGAAGATGAGGCATGGAATTGGACATCTGATGACAAAGGTGAACAGGTGAAGAATGTACCAGTTCAAACACAAAAGGAGGAAAAAAAAGCTTACTGATATTATTAATGATATCCCAGTGAGAGGTACGCGATCACTTACTGACATATATCAAAGATGTCATGTTGTTGTGTTTGAGCCTACAAATTATCAAGAAGTAAAAAGTGATGAGCGGTAGCAAAAAGCTATGATTGAGGAGCTGAATATGATCAAGAAAAATGGCACTTGGGAGTTAGTTGATAAGTCGGATGATAGAAAGATTATTGGCATGAAGTGGATATTCAAAGTTAAATTAAATGCAGATGGATCGATCAACAAGTGTAAAGCTCGATTGGTAGTGAAGGGTTATGCTCAGGTGTGGGGAGTAGATTATTTTGATACCTTTGCACCTGTAGCAAGGCTGGACACCATTTGATTACTACTTGCGATCGCAGCTGAGCAAGGCTGGATTGTTTTTCAATTAGACGTGAAATCTGCATTCTTGAATGAGGTGCTTGAAGAGAAAATACGTAGAGCAGCCTGAAGGATTTAGTGTTACAGGGAATGAAGATAAAGTTTATCGACTAAAAAAAGCATTGTATGGCTTGAAGCAGGCTCCCAGGGCATGGTACAGCAAAATGGATAGCTATTTACAAGATTTGAGTTATGAGAGAAGTTTGAGTGAGTATACTTTGTATACCAAGAAAGTTGCAGGAAGCATTGTGGTTATTTCTTTGTATGTGGATGATATTTTGGTGACAAGGAATGACTGTAAGCAAATTAATCAATTAAAACCATGATCTGATGCAGATATTTGAGATGACAAATTTGGGTGTGATGGCTTATTTTCTTGGAATGGAGATCAAGCAAAGTCCAAGTGAGATTTTCATATGTCAAAAGAAATATTTAAAGGAGATTCTAAGGATGTTTCGAATGGAAGATTGCAAGAGTGTGTGAACTCCTATGAATCAGAAAGAGAAGCTGCAAAAAGAAGATGGAGCAGAACCTGCAGACAATGCACCTTATAGAAGTTTGGTGGGTTGTTTGATGTATTTGACAACCACTAGACCAGATATTCAAGATACTGTCATTGTGTTGTCAAGATTTTTGCAATGTGCAAGTGAATTATATATGAAAGTTGCTAAAAGAGTACTCAGGTATTTGAAAGGAACTTCTTATGGGATTAAATTCACCAAAAGTGAGAGGTTTAAGTTATATGGTTATTCAGACATTGACTGAGCTGGTTCAGTAGAAGATATGAAAAGCACAACCGGTTATTGTTTTGCCATAGGATCAGCATGTTTCTCTTAGTGTTCGAAAAAACAAGACATTGTGGCTCTATTTACTGCTGAAGCAGAATTCATTGCAGCAACTGCAGCTGCAAATCATGCAATTTGGTTGAGAAAGTTGTTGACAAATCTTAGTTTTAATATTGGAGAAACTGAATTGAATGTGGATAATCAAGCTACTATGGCAATATCTCAAAATCTTGTGTTTCATGGCAAAACTAAGCATTTTAAGGTAAAGTTTTATTATCTATGAGAAGTGCAAAAATCTGGGGAGATAAAGCTGGTGTATTGCAACACAGAGAATCAATTCGCTGATATTTTCACCAAACCATTTCAAGTTGACCGATTTGAGTGGTTGAGGAAGCATATTGGAGTATGTGGCAGCATTTGATCCAAGGAGGAGTGTTAACGTATTGGATTAAAGCTGCTGGATTGGTTTAATAGTGTACGTTAACATGTCAGTTTGTTTTTGAAAGAGTTTATCTATTTGTCAGTAGTTATTGTATAAGCAGTTATGTATGTCAGTTAATTGCAGTTATGTTTTTATTATTGTTGTTGGATGTTTTGTATGTATGATGTTGGAGATTTCAATGTAAGAATTGATTTGCACTCTTTCTGCGGTGTTACAAACTTAAACAACAAAATCCCATCATTAGCAAGACTGGAGTTGGTAAAGCAGTCACTTGTCGTTCAAACCAATCAAAAAGTTATTATCTTCCTTCTCTATAAACACTAGGTGGTAACAATAGAAAACTGAATTCATTTGCATAGGAAATAGAAAGGAATTGAATAGTATGCAAGTCTTAGAACTAGTGCTCCATAGCATGCAAGTTAATGTACGGAGAAACATAGTAATTTATTTTTTTCCCAAGAAGGTCATCAGTGAGATGAATCTTAACAATTCTGTCAGCGCTCAATGGAACTTAAATATAACCCTTATAGAAGAAGTAGCTAAAATAAACAAGTATCAAATATGGCAGAGGTTTCAAGAAGAGCTTGTCAGAATGGAAATTCATTAAGTCTTGCTTCCAATCCAGTAAATATCCAATCTCTTCTTCTCAACTCTTTTGTTAATTAATAAATATTCGTTTAGCTACATAAAAAAGTAATTAAAAGAATATCACTTGATGCAAATGACCATTACAGCATGAGAAAGTTCACAATGTAAATGGTCTTAGCAAATGCTTCAAAATTGTTTTTTAGTTGTTAGTGGTTTCGAAATTCTTAGTCAAATGGCATGTTTATTTTATGTTAAGTAGATAGTGATGTACATGGACTATTTACCCACTTCCTAGTTAGTTGTTTAGTCACTACCTAGTTAGTTGCTTGTTTTTAGCTTAGTTGGTTTACTTTGGGCCTATTTAAGTGGCTAAACTATTGTGTTATTTTAATGTGACAGACAATAATTTCATGCAATATCCTTAATTATTCCTCTACTTCATTTTTCCTTTCTTTTTTTCCAACATGGTATCAAAGTTCCAGTTATTCTTGGGCTTGTGAGGATTTAGTAACAACATGGCATCAAACAATTTCTCTATTTCAATTCCAATTTTTAATGGAGAAAATTACCACTCTTGGGCTATCAAAATGAAGTCTTATTTGCAAGGTGATAGTTTATGAGAGGTCATTGAAAGTGAGTTTGAGCTTACACCTCTTCCACAAAATCCAACCTTAAACCAAATCAAGAAAAATGATGAAGAAAGGGCAATAAAACCAAAAGCTCTATCATGCCTCCATTGGGCCGTGACGGAAGGAATTTTTACGAGTATAGTGGCATGTGAATCTCCTAAAAAAGTATAGGGGAAACTAAAAGAAGAATTTGAGGGCAACATTCAAATTAAGATGATGCAAATTTTGAATCTCAAAAGAAAATTTGAGATGTCAAAAATAAGAATTCTGAAGGTGTCAAAGAATATGGGAGCAAACTTACGTCCATTGTCAATCAAATCAAGTTATTTATTGAAGAATTTCCAACTCAAAAGGTTGTATGACAAGCTTCTTGTGATGCTTCCCGAAAGGTACGAGTCAAAAATTTCATCTCTTGAAGTTACTAAAGATCTATCAAATATAACCTTTGCAGAGTTACTAAACGATCTTCAAGTTATGGACCAAAGAAGAATAATGAGGGACGGAGAAAATGGTGATAAGATCGAAGGAGCATACATGGTCAAGAGTTTCTCTTCAAAGAGTAAAAGTAAAATTTTACAATGTACAAATTGTAAGAAGTCTGGTCAAGAAGACGAGTATTGGCACAAAGGAAAACCGCAGTGCTTCAAGTGCAAGAGATTTGGACATTTACAAAAAAATTGCAAATTTCAAAATTAAGAAAAAACAAACATAACACAAGTGGCACAAGAAGAAACTCTTTTTTAGAGTTATTAGTTAGAAGTGCACCATGGAGAGATGTGCTCCAATATCTATAAGTTGATGATAATGTGCATCAACAAATTTGAAGACGGTAATGAAAAGTGCATTACATTGGGAGAGAAGTGCTCCATCAATGAAATTTTGAAGCAAGGGGGGAGTGTTAGCAAATGCTTCAAAATTTTTTGTTAGTTGTTAGTAGGTTTCATAAATTCTTAGTCAAATGGCAAGTTTATTTTATGTTAAGTAGATAGTGATGTACATGGGTTGTTTACCCACTTCCTAGTTAGTTGCTTGTTTTTAGCTTAATTGGTTTATTTTTGGGTCTATTTAAGTAGCTAAACTGTTATGTTATTTTAATGTGATAGAGAGCAATTTCATGCAGTATCCTTAATTATTCCTCTACTTCATTTTTCCTATCTTTTTTTTTCCAACAAATGGACCAGGATTTGATACTGATATGATTTCAATTTAATGGTCACTTCATGAATGATTTAAGTAAATTATTGAATCTATGACCCTACGAGATTCATTTTTAACTTCAGATTGAACACAATATTGTCGAACCCAGGAATTTAACACTAACCTTATTTTAAAATATGATCTACCTAACGCAGACAACAATCCTCCCATAGAAGCAAACAGAAATTCACAGGGAGAAACATATTACCTGCAGTTCAAGAGATGGCTG
>JAOTBA010066526.1:0-11700 GCA_025629845.1 Erythroxylum squamatum | reverse complement strand
AATAAAACACAAAATCCACCTCTTATATGTCCAATTTAAAATGCCAAAATCAAACAAAGAATATATAAAATATATTCCAACAATTAGGATGCCCTAAAAGTTGAGGACAGTCATGCAAAGAAAATCGAAAAATTGAGAATAGTCATGCACCACTTGGACGAGAGTTATGGTCAAAATAAAAGCAAAATAGGACCCACCCTCATAGAGCAAAATTAGCAAAATTAATGGCTGTCAGTGAAAGAGGTTCTTAACATTTAATTTCTTTCAAGCTTGTTGTTTTAACTTCCAATTTAACGTTGGGTTTTTTGTTCTTTTAAGGAGTTTTAACGTTAACTATTTATGTTAATCTATCCCTAAACTTCTTTCAAGCATTTGATTGTAGTTCTTATTCTGTAGCTTTTTTATTTCTATCAGTGCATGAATCTAAGATACCCCAACATAAGAATTGATAGTAAAAAAATTTCATAGTTCTAACTTGTGAGTGATAATTTAAAGATAAATTTTCTAATTTTTTTTTCTTTGTATTTTCAACTTACAAAATTTGCTTTAGGATAGTTTCTATGATTTCCATTTGACATCATTGATTATTTTTGCTTTTTCTTTAAGTTTTAGTTATTCAATCATAGCACTTAATCATAGTTATTATTAGGAAGCTTTATTTTGACTTAAACAACATAAATTATGGAGCTTTATTCTTATTCATAATTCTATATTAAGAAATTATTTGAACACGAAAAATTAGAGCTTTGTAGAAAAATATTACTCAGGTCAAGATTAATTATAAACTATGAACCTCTTATTAATTAAGATTTATAATGAATAAATTATTATATTCTTGACACAAAATATTTATTATAAAAAGTTCTATGTTCATATCTATGTTAAATTTTAACATAGACCTACTTTTTAATAAATAGAAATAGGCATAACTTTGTTACTTATTGTTTTATAATTTTTTATTTAAAAATAATGAAAACCAATTTTGTATAAGAAAATATGCACAAGTCCTACATCAATTAAAGAGCTTGACTGATACCAATTAGGAAGTTTTATTCTTATTTGTAATGCTATTTTAGGAAGGAAACTATTTGTAAAAAAAAAATCAAAATGAGTGAGGTAACTTTGACCGTAAAAAAGGTATCGTGGTATTTGGGTAATGCGAAAAATATGATAATACTTAATAATCGATTCACTAAAACATGTTTTAACTTTTTCATGAAGGGTGATATAACTTTGATGGTGTTGGCATATGCGATTAATGGTTATCCGCTCATGACGATAACTGATATTCAAATTCAAGTCTTAGGATGAGATAACTGTTGTTAGTTACCATAGGATAAAATGTGTTATCCTAATCATCCCTATCTCCTTAACTGCATGATTAGTTTTTACTCTATAAGTATGTATACAACATACTTCAGAAGATAACCAAAAAGAAAGTGACTGACTAAAAAGTTACAGTTTGAAAAGTGATTGAGTGGTAGGTTATTATAGACTCACCATCCTTCATTGTAGATTGAGCAAAGATACCTGAATAGGTGGAATCATGTTGAACTTCTCATGGATTCAAGATTCCGTAAGTCAAGAACATCGTAAAAAAATCCTCCCTTTGTTGCTTTCGCTATGTACAATAAGTTTCTATGTAAACCTTTATTGGTATCAGAGCACGATTATGATTCTTTTCATGTTCATCAGTGATTCTAGATATGTTATGCATGGTCTCATTTTAACACAACATTTTGAAGCACAAAATTTTAATGTCATACTATTGAAATATTGCAAATATGTATGATGATGAGCATAATAACGTAACATCATCTATGTTTTTGTTGTTTTTGATATGATTATGTGAATTTTGTATCTCTGATAGATCTTATCATAACAAAAAAAAACAAGTAAACATACCATATAAATATGTAACATACTGATTTGTGACATTATTCACATAATATGGTGTGAATTAACCCATTGAAATGGATGTCATTGGAAACTAGATTTTGAGACAATTCTTTTTTTTTTTTGGGTAAACCCCCGGTATCCGAATCCACTGGGCCGACTAATCCGGTTCGGAGATCGGTCACAGTTAAGGCATTTTGAGACAATTCTAGCAGCATATTATATACACAAATAAAAGTTTTGGTTAAAAGGATATGATTGTTTGAATGTTTAAAGAGTTTTGGTTAAACTCATAATTACCACTGGACCACACGATGATAGCTGACAAGAAATATGTTAGGAGACTCAAATGTTCATTTTGGTAAAGAGTGAACCCCACATATTTCTTAAGAAAGAAAATGACAAGTTTTATTATTGTGTCATGCTCAATTTTTTTTGGGTTGCATTACTATTCACAAGAAATAATAATTTTGAGCATAACAAACTAGTGGGAAGTTAGTGAAATTTTTAAATGTCATATTCTACCAATGTCAAATTTTAATTGTTAGTTATTTATATATTTTCTATTTTCAAAAAATTGCATAAAAATTGAAATAAATGTCAATATATATATATATATATATAAGTTCTAGAAAATTAAAAAATATTCTTGTTATTTTTGACTATTTTCTTGAGATTATTTTTACTGAATTGGTTATATGTGATTATTTTGGCATTTTTCAAAATTACTTGATTTTAGCAATTTAGTTTAAGACATGTTTGTAATTGAATGTTACAGAATTTTAGCACATGCCATTATGCAAAATATGATTTACATATAAGTGGGATTATATTGAGTTGAGTAAAATTTATTTCTTAATATATTTTTTGTTAGGCAAAATTATTTAAAAATTATGTGTTGGAAACTTTATGATGTAACGTGATTATGCCAGTATCAAAGTCTTCTTTACTCATTTATGTTTCATTATAATTATTTAATATTTGTGTTCTTACAAAATTGGTGTATATATGGTGCTAATCAAGATTTATTTAAGTGTTGCATTACTTTTTATATATAAAGTTTAACGGTGACAATTTTGATATATGGCACCATAAAATTCAATATGTGCTTGAGGAGCAAGAGTAACTAGAGTTCTTAACATCTGTCATGGCTCAACCTGAAAAGGGCACTACTGCTCAACACCGCTGAGATCATAAAGCTTATGGTAGCTGGAAAAAGAAAAATAATATTGCTCTCATCATGTTGTTGAGCAGTACCCTACTACAAATGCCTTGTGGACAACTTTGAATATGAAATTTGGAAAGACTTCCACAACTCAGATGCATAGCCTGACTCTCGAATTTGATAGCTATAAAAAGCATCCTGATTATTCCATGAAAAAGCATTTGAGAATCATGTCTGGCATGATACGAGAGCTGAAAGCGACTAGAAGCAATCTTTCCAATGAGCAGCAGATTTAGGCGGTGATTCAATCACTGTCACAAGAAATTGTATTTTGAATGAAAGAAAAAGTTGTCACTAAAAGTAGTAATATTAGTCACTAATATTAATAATGTCCAATTTTAAAAGTTATCACCTCTTATCACAAATACTTTCGTTACTAATAAAATAGTGACTAATTTAGAAAAATGGTCACAATTATGCAACACTTTTGTGACAAAATACTGATGACAAAAATATATGATCACGGTAACTTTACATATTTGTGACAAGTTTGTCGACACAAACAAAATAAAGTAGTGACAAATAACGTCATAATAACATTTCATTTTATTGTGGCAACATCTCGCCACTAAAATAATTGAAAATAGTGACAAAATAATTATCGCTTGTGCTTTTTATCAGTGTCCATTACTTCTTGGTCACTAATATTTTAAGGAAAAAGTGTCAACATCATTTTGTCATATAAATGAAAATTTGTTCTTGCAAAACATATTGTCACTAATGTGTTTATTATTTTCACAAATAAAACTATTAATAAAGCAATGGAATTGCATTAATGGTCACAAAAATTTGCATTAGTGACCATGTTGTATAACAAATTTCACCAGAAGTATGAAAGTTATATGTTACAGTAATGTTGTCACTAAATAAAGACTATATGTTTCAATAAATTTGATCATTCATGTGTTCGTGTTTGTCACAAATAATATTATTAAATTTAACAATTAATTGCTTAATTGATAAATTTTTTTGCATTGGCGACCATAAAATATAAGTTATCACAAATGATATGGATTTTTAGTGCCAAAATATTGTCACACAAGCAAATAAAAATTATTAGTATATATAAAAACATATAATAATCACCAAAATGTACAAAATTATAATTTCCAGTGTATAAAATTGGAACATTTAATATCTAAGACAATTATATTTATTACAATTATCCCAAACTATTACGTACTAATTTAAGCTAAAACTCTCCAAGGTAATTTTTCTTCTTTCAGATGAACTTCACTATTGATTTGTTTCCTACAAAATAAATAAAAAATAGAATCAATTAATTGGTTTATAAAATATTAAGCTATAAATTTATAATAATATAATGATAATGATAAGAAGTAATACTAACGATTCTAGATTTTATAAATTTATAAATTCACATGACTAATTGGGCTATTTGATGTTGTGACATTTGATAGATTTGCAATTGAGGCATAAACATTAAGTAACAAACTAGGAATTGCTCCAATATTTGCCAAATGTGCAAAAACAACTAAAATTTGTTTCATTTCTGTGGCTTGCTTCTCAATTGCTGCATCTTGAGCTTGAATCTTCTTATTTTGAACTTGAATCTTCCCATTTTGGACTTTTTGTGATTTTAGTAAGTCTTGCAACTTCATCTTCTAAATCACCTACATGTTTCTTTGCAGCCTGAGCTTTAGCTAGAATTTGACTTTTTTCATCTCTTGATTTTACCTATTACTTGTGTTTCTTCTGCTTTGCTCCTATACATCAATAAACAATTTATTTTTAATAAAAGAAAACTACTAACAAAATAATTTAAAGTACTTAAAATTAAAATTACCTTAATATTTAGAGTCTCTCATTTATTCCCAATCAACCATTCCCAATCACCTTCCTCCACATCCTTTGGGCAATCTTTACTCTTGAGATAGCTTTGGCACAAATGATAATGTAGATTTTTATATTATGTATGCACTTGTTGCATCACATAAGATTTCACTTAATTTGAGAAATTGAATTTATTCTACAATTTTTATAAAAATATAGTTAGGAAAATTAAGAAGCAAATTCAATGCAACGACAAAATTAAACTCTTCTGCAATTAAATTAATACTATTTTGATGGGACAACTCTTTTGCTTTTGTACATTTCTTTTTTTCATTTTTTTACTTATTTTCCTTATGAATGAAACTTACTGAACTAGCATGAATGATAAACTGGTCTCAATATTTTTTATCAGTCAGCTAGTGTTGAAGATTTTCCTATAAGGCAACATTTATCAAGATGATCGATGTCAATAGTTATTCTTATGTAGTAACCTAGTATATCATTAAGACATCAAATAACCCAAAGGAAAGTCGACTTATCCCAAACTACAAGAAAATTGCAACAAGATCAAACCTCAATACCATAAGCAAAATCAAAGATTCATGCAATAACAATATTATCCATAGTTTAGTTTAGTAATATATATGAAAATATCATTCAACAACATATAAAAAATCATGTTAGGCCATATAAGATCTACCTTTAGAAATCACTATGTAAATTTTTAGAAACAATAAATAGGACATACACTATATGGATTTATTAGCAAAAACTATAAAGAGAATAATCATAGGCAACAAGAAAATAAATTGAACTATTTACCCCAGGTGCATAAGGTTTAATTTCTGAAGGAGCCCACTCGTCTAAAACTTTCTTGAACCTATCAATGTCATCAAACATATTGACAATAAATATATGTTACTTGTCCAACTTGTACCCAATTTTTTTCTCCTTAGCTTGCTCAGCTTCCTGTGATGATCAAGGCATAACACTTTCATTTTGCAAGAAATATCTAAGACACATAAAAGGAAATGCTCAGCTAAAACTAATGTTATCGACAAACAAAAAAATGCTAAGCCATTGGTAAGATAATGTCATCTATCACTGCTCTATAGGCATAACACAATGCCAAAATATAAGGCAACTTAATTGAATATTTACTCCCACATTAACACAAATTGTTAGCTCAAGGTTCATATTTAACAATTTTGATGATAACCTTATAATATTTCAAAATTCAAATTTGGTTTATTTATATGAGCAACGGTATAATTCTTATGAACTTACACTGAAAGGATCCTACTTATTATGAAGGTCGTATATCAACCGTGTGATTACTGGAAGATTTTTGACAAAGATGACATCGAAGTTATTCAGAATTAAATCCATCCAGTTGACTAAAGATGCAAGTGAAGTAATAGCTAGTTGAAAAAGGAAGAGCAACTGCATTTACCAATAGATATTAGAGTTGTGAACACAGATTACATTTTCGAAATACAACTACAACATAAATTCTTTTGAAAGTAATATCATTGAAAAATATCTTGTTCTTTAGAAAGTGAAAATATTTTTGAGAGAGATCAGTGTAGCTCATATCAAGCAAGCTTCATTTTCTATTGAGAACTAGTAGAGGCTAGCTAAATGGTAACGCTGTCGCCTGCAACCAAATTAATACCAACTCTAATAATGAATTATGTAGTTAGTGAAGAGCTAAGATCGTTCCCATGAGGAATCTATTGGTAAGTGTTTCACGAGTTAAAATTAAAATAAATTAGGGGGTTTGAATTAACGTGATTTTAAGAAATTAAATTAACAAAAATTAGAAATAAAAAAAAAATCAGATCTGGAAAATTAATGAACAAACCTTGGTTTCGGATCATCTACGTTATCAAACTAGTATGGATCATAGATATAAAATGATGTCCATTAACAAATACTCATTGAATGGCGTTCTCTCTTAGGATTAAATGAATAGAAACATGTATTCTAATCCCCCTTATTAGCCAACAACTTAGATACGATCTTAAGTTTGATTAATTAATAGCTTTAAGAACTAGAAGAATCAATGAGCAAGATAATACACAAACGATATGTATTTATTCTAGATAAATATTTTTCTTAAAATTTCTAATCCCTAACATAAAAGATGGTAATCCTATTCGCCACTTTAGATTACCAAAATTGAACGCCAAATCCTACTAATCTGGCTATAAATTAAATCAGTCAAATCCTAGTTGCGCACCCTATAGATCAGTTAATTCAATCATGAAAAGTAATGTGAAAGACACTTAATATTAGTCAATGAAATAAACTTTATTTAGAAAATCTCACACATTTTAGATGATAATCTTGGTTTCCTTCAACCAAGAAGAAAGATTTAGCTATGCATAATAGTGATGAAACTTGACAGAAAAATAGCAGAACATCTAGTCTCCATCTCTGTCTTTTTTCTAGAAAGAAGCAAAAAACCCCCAAAAAGCCAAACAAAAACGTGAAAGGATAAGATTTCTAAAAAGGTGGTCATCCTCCCTTCTTAAAGTTATTATATCATTTACACTTTCCATGAAATCAGGTAGTAGACCCCCACATAAGGAAAACTTGATTCCAAAAATAATTAGAATCCTAAGTCTATTAAATCTCTTTTCAAATCAGACTCTGGTGATAATCTTTTCCTTTGCATTTGCTTACACTTAGTCAAAAACTTTTCTGCTAGCTAGAAATTTGAATTGCCTTTGCTTTTCTTGCATCTTTTTGATTCAAATTCATCTCTCAAGTGTTGAAAATCACCTAATAACAATTAAGAAACAAGTCATTAATTTTTAAAAAATATCAGAACATTAAAGAGATTTATATCCAAAGTTAGCCCAAAAATAATAACTTATCAAATTCCCTTACGCCAATTTTTTGTTCGTCCTCGACAAACTACATTTTGCAATCAATTGGCCAACTAATCAACTTTCTTTATTCCAAGTCTCACAACAGTAAATAGTGCACACTTCAAGAGTTAAATGATTTTGTAATCAATGAATACTCCCAGAGTTAATCATTTATGTAAATATAAACAAAGTCAATTTAAGGCAAACATATTGCAAAAATTAGCATATAATTATAGCAAACTCTCACAGATTGGATTTCTATCAAATCATTCAAGTGTTTATTGGTTCAGTATTTCACTCAAATTCTTCTAATGCAAATATTTTACCATATGCTTGCTTTTTCACCAACTTTTCACCACTTGAAATATAAACATGCACAAATCAAAAGGGCTTTATTCAAGGTTGTATTGGGCTATAGGTAAAGGTAAGGATTGATAAACGAAAAGGGTAAAAATCATAAACATTAGCAAAGAATCTAACCACTTGTGGATACACAATTTCAATCACAAAGGAGTCAACAAAGTCATTTCGTATGGAGATAGATTACACTCCATAATTTGTTTTTCACTGTTGTTTTTTTCTTTTTTTTAGTTAATGAAATATATTGATATTTAAGATTAGGGGACAACAGTATAACACATAATTCAAGTCTCAATCTCTTCAATTTCCGTTCATCCTTTTCTTTTCCTTGCCTTCCATATTTCTTCAAATAAGTTTGACATAAATTGTGGTTAGAATGCCTACTTACATTTGTGATGGGTGAAAATTGTACGCTAACAGTCGATGTATGATTTTGAAAATAAGATTTTTTAAATATGAACTCTTAGGTGCACTAGCATTATATGGTTGAGGATCGATAGATCATTGAGTCCATAGTTCAGAGGCATGAGAATTAGTATGATAATCACAGCTGGAACTTACAAATGGTTCATTCTTAATGTCATCGACTGATATAAAACCCGTAGCAACGTTAAAGTCAGCAATAGATAACATAAATTCTTGGACCATAAGTCTAAATTTAACAATTCCCTTAATAAACAAGTCAAATTCTTCATGGGAATTAAATTAAAAGGTGATGTAAAATTCTTGTGTCAATTCAGGATAATTAACTTTAAAAAATTCATTCCAAAAAATTTGCCCAACCAATTGCTCAAAGGAATTATGAATTTGTAAAGCATCAATAGTGTCAGTCATAACATACTTACATGGGTAAATTTTTCATTGGCTCAATTGTTGAAATCTCTGATTATCCTCTGGTAGTTGAAAAGAAGCGAAAGCCCCACTTCATGAGTTCCATTGGCTTCTCCTTTTGATTTGCTTACCATTTTGAGTTCAATTTCTATTCGTAGGCCCTTGGGTTGGTTCAGAAATCGGAGGAATGGATGGAGATGGCGTTGTAACTGTGGTATCCGATAGAGATTGGGTGTTAACCAATGTCGGGATTGCTGAAGCTAACCGACATGAGTCACTCTTCTTACATGGCATGGTCCCAATTTGTAGAATTGGACAAACCTTAAATCACAAAAATAAAAGCACAAAAACAATAAAAAATTTTGAACTGGTGGGTGGTGTTGGTTACGGTGTTAAGGAGGGTAAAAGGTTGGGGGTTTTCATTAGAATGATGTGGGTGTGGGATAAATTTGTAGCGAGTGAGTCAAATTTCAGTGGGTGAAGGAAAGAGGAAAGGATGAATGAAAATGTAAGGTTGGAATTGTATTGAGCGGGTGATCAAATGGCAGTGGGTGGGGGCAAAGAATTTTTTTTAATCATTAGTAAACTAGAATTGAAAATATTAACGTGTGAAAATACTAAAGGAAATGCAATATAATTGACAGCCAAAAACAAAAGAAATTAAACAAATTAAAAAATGAAAAATACTGAAAAATAAAAACAAAATTGAGCATGAAATTTTTTGTTTGCCCCCAAATGCGCTTCTTTTAAGTCGTTAGCTGGACGTATTTATGGACTTACCTGATCAGACATAGATTGGGGCTACCAGCTTTTTCTCTTCCATATTCTCGACTGGAGAATTTTCATAGGATGGTTTCAGGCAGTATCCATTAACGTTAAACACCTTGGAAGTGTCTAAACTTTGAATTTCTACTGTACCATGAGAAAATACATTAGTAACAACAAATGGTCTGAGCCAGTGAGATCGTAATTTTCCCGAAAATAACTTAAGTTTTGAATGATAAAGAAGAACTTTTTGTCCTACTAAAAATTGCTTACTTAAAATAATTTTATCATGAAAAACTTTAGTATTTTCCTTATAAATTTTTGCATTTTCATAAGCCTCATTACACATCTCTTATAACTCTTGCAATTGCAACTTGCTATTATTACCCGCCTTTACCAAATCCATATTTAACTGCTTCATAACCCAGTAGGCTCTATATTCTGTTTCCATAGGCAAATGACAAGGTCGACCGAAAACTAACCTGTACAGCGACATGCCTATTGGAGTTTTGTAAGTAGTTTGATAGGCTCATAAGGCATCATCTAAATGTAAGCTCCAATCTTTTCTATCAGGATTCACCACTTTTTTGCCAAAATTGATTTAATTTCCCAGTTGGAGACTTCAAATTGTCCACTCGTCTGCAGATGATATGCAGTCAAAATATGATGTGAAACACCAAGTTTCTTCATCAATGTTCCAACAATTTTATTGCAGAAATGATTTCCCCTGTCACTAATCATAGCTCGAGGTATTCCGTACTTGACAAAAATGTTAGATTTGAAAAAATTGAGTACAACCTTAGCATCGTTTGTATGAGTAGCTTTCACTTCTATCCACTTTGACATATAATCCACAGCTAGAATGATATAAGTCTTACCAAAAGATGAAGGAAAAGGACCCATAAAGTCAATTCCCCATTCATAAAAAATTTCACATACCAGGATATTTGTAAGTGGCATTTGATCTCTTCGTCTCAGACTACTTGTTCTTTGGCAACAATCACAAGACTTATAAAACATATAAGTATCATAAAATAATTTGGGCCAAAATAAACCACATTTAATAATTTTACGAGCTGTTCTTTTGGGGGTAAAGTATCCCCTACACATAGATGAGTGGAAAAAATTTAATATGGAAGGAATTTCATCATCTGCAATCCACCTTTTAATAATTTGATCAGCACAAAATTTTCAAAGATGAGGTTCATCCCATATGTAATATTTAGTCTCTTGTTTAATTTTTATCCTTTTCTCCTTTAGAAAAATCACTAGGTAAGGACTTAGTCACCAAGAAATTTACTATGTCAACATACCATGGAATTACTTGTTGGATTGCAAAGAGACTTTCATTTGGAAATTCATCTTGGAAAACATCAGATGTATTGGGTAGAGTGATCCGGCTGAGATGATAGGCCACTAAGATTTCAACTCCCTTCTTGTCGTGTATTTCCAACTCAAATTTTTATAGGAGTAAGATCCATTTAATCAACCTTGGTTTTGGTTCTTTCTTGGATACCAAATATTTTAGAGCTGCATGGTCTAAATAAATGATCACTCATGTACCCCATAGGTAAGATTGAAAATTTTCCAACCCAAAAACTATAACCAAGAATTCTTTTTCCGTCATGGAATAATTCTTCTGAGCATTGTTAAGTGTCATAGAGGCATAGTAAATGACATGAGGTACTTTGTCCACTTTTTGACCCAAAGCTACTCCAACTGCACAATCCGATGCATCGCACATTAATTCAAAGGGAATGCCCCACTTCGTTGGTTGAATTATTGGGGCTTTAGTTGTTGGACCCCGTTTTCGAAGCCAAACGATCGATTCGGAATCGAAGCACAAAGACTCAAGCGGGTTCTAAACTTTTTAACCCTCACGAAAAGCCCTCAATCTAACAACAAATCAAGCCACAAAGGCGAGCCCACAAAACAAAAATCACAAAAATTTAC
>JAOTBA010066491.1:0-11703 GCA_025629845.1 Erythroxylum squamatum | reverse complement strand
ATTGGGGGTCATGATGTGTTGCTAGATACCGCTCATGACTTGCTTGGATTAAGTGTTAATCTAAGTGGCCAACATAATCGGGAACCTAATGGGTCACACGCATAAGAGTGACTCGGAGAATTCATAAAATGGTTTTGGATAGAGATCCATTATATGGAGAGCAATATAACTAAATGGATCCCGATGAGATCGGGATATGTCCCAATGAGATCACGACATCGATATTGCTGAAACAGGTCTCCGGTATTTTTTTCACACCTAGGACCTGGTAAGACCGACTCCAATGTGATTAGACCACTTCAGCATTTATATATATTTATATAAGATATAAGGTAATGTGGAAAGGGAGGTAAGACTTTGGTAAAGTAGCATTAAATGTCCTTGATGGATAAAAAGACAAAAGAAAATAAAAGACAACAGAAAAAAGCTAGAAAAGAAGATGTGTTAATCGTGAAAACTAGTTTTGAATAAACCTTCTTCACGATACTCTCTCATTCTCCTAAGCTTCATCATCTTCTCCTGTCCTTCACCTTATGCTCTCCATAGAACAAATGGTAAGAGCTAGCACTCTCTTCTTTGTTCTAACTATTTATGGATTAAAGAGTTTGATTCGGTTAGATTCTCTGACCTCTACGTGGATACCGTTAGAGACGGACTCCTTTGGTCGTTATGGTTTGATAATTATGGTACTTCTTTGTATAGACACATAGATCCTGGACTTCGGGAAAGTCCTGGAATAATTTTTTATTTTCCGCACCATATGTATGTGATGCACGCACCGAGATTTTCCTACAAATAATGCTTAGTCTGCTGATATAAGCCTATATATATAGGCACTTGACGTTATCAGTATTATGTCTTTTCCTTGTTCTGTCATCTCAATTGTCTTTTCCTTGTTCTGTTTTTTCAACAAGTTTGGTATCAAAGCCTCACATGATCATTTGGGTATTTGGGAAACACTTGAGTGATACACGAGAGCATGGCAATAACTTGCTCAATAGGACTTGGGTTCTCCTCTTCACAACCACTCTTACCTATCTTCAAAAGTGAAAAATATGAGTGGTGGAGTATTAAAGTGAAAAATATGAGTGGTAGACTATGGGTTTGTTGATCGTTCAGACACAGATGCAGAAGAAGAGGCAAGATTAAAGGAAATCAAAAAGAAAGATGCCAAAGCTTTATTTATTCTTCAGCAAGCAGTTCATGAAACTATCTTTTCCTGAATCTTAGCGGCAACCACATTAAAGCAAGCTTGGACAATTCTGGGAACGGAGTTTTGAGGTGACGAAAGGGTCGTAGCAGTAAAATTGCAAACCTTACAACGTGAATTTGAGACTTTAAGCATGACAACTAATCAATCAATTACAGATTTTATGTCAAAAGTAATGGCAATTATTAGTCAAATGCGCTCGTATGGTGAGTTAATTTCAGACAAAATAGTTGTTGCAAAATTTCTCAGGAGCTTGACCCCTAAATTTGATCATGTGGTCGCGACTATGGAAGAAGCCAAGGATTTATCTATCCTTTCAGTTGATGAATTAATGGGATCCCTTCAAGCTCATGAGTCAAGAATTAACAGATCAACGAAAAAAACGAAGAGAAAGCATTTCAAGTGATAGAGAAAAGTGATCATTCAGCAGACAATGGTCGAGGTCGAGGAAGAGTTCGCAGTTGTGGCCGCGGTCGTGGAACCGGCAGAGGCAGAGGCAACATTCAATGTTATCATTGTAAGAAATAAGGGCATGTACAAGCTAATTGTTGGTATAAAGATCAGAACATGAATTTCACAGTGGAGAAGTGCTCTCACTGTAATAAATTTGGACATGCTAAAACTGATTGCTGGTATAAAGATCAAATAACAAATTTTGCAGGAGAGGATGATGAGGAGAATAGGCTCTTTATGGCATGTATTTATACTAACCAACAATCAACCGATTTATGGTTTGTGGACAGTGGTTGTTCAAACCATATGTTAGCTACAAAATCTCTGTTTCAAGACCTCGATGAAACGCAAAAGATAATGGTGCAGCTCGAGAACAAAAAGGATATGCAAGTTGAAGGACAAGGAATGGTACAAATTGTCACTAGCAATGATAACATGAAACTTTTACACAATGTTTAATTTGGACCTAATTTAGGATATAATCTGTTGAGTGTCGGACAATTACTTGTCGATGGATATTCTGTTTCATTTAATGATGATGCTTGCATCATTCAAAATAAGGAATCTGGAAAAAGAATTCACATCCGTATGACTCCAAACAAGATGTTTCCGCTGGATGTTTCACTTATGGAAAATTTTGCTCTAGCAACAAGTACAAAAGATAAGTCAAAGTTGTGGCATTTGAGATATAGGCATTTGAATCTTCAGGGCTTGAAATTGCTCAGCGATAAAGGTATGGTTCTTGGACTCCCTAAAATTAGCTCTATTGATTTTGTGAAGGGTGCATTCATGGGAAACAAGTTAGAAAGTCATTTCCTATTGGAAAGGCTTCGAGAGCTATACAATACTTAGAGTTAATTCATGCAGATTTATATGGTCTTATGCAAACTGAATCCTTATGTGGAAGTCAATATTTCTTGTTGTTTACTGATGATTTTAGTCAGATGAGATGGGTGTTTTTCCTGAAAAAAAAGTCATAAAAATTTAGGAAATTCCAGAAATTTAAAGCTTTGGTGGAAAATCAAAATGGCGGCTACATTAAGACTCTTCGTACAGATAGAGGTGGAGAGTTCATATCCAAAGAGTTTAACCTGTAAAGTGAGGAAAATGGCATTCATAGGGAGTTAACAACTCCTTACACTCTGGAGCAAAATGGTGTAGCTGAACGGAAAAATCGAATAGTTATGGAAATGGCAAGAAGCATACTACAAAGTAAGAGGGCTTCCGAATCAATTCTGGGCAGAAGCTATAGTAACATCTGTCTATTTAGATCTATCACCAATAAGGGATGTTATGAATCGAACTCCATATGAAGCTTGGCGTGGAAGGAAACCCAAAGTAAGTCATTTACGAGTTTTTGGATGTGTGGCTTATGCATTAGTGCACTCTCAAGCACGTCAAAAGCTTGATGAAAAATCTGAAAAATGCATTTTACTAGTTATTGTACTCAATCCAAGGCATATAGATTGTACAATCCCATTAGTAGAAAGTTTTTCATTAAAGAGATGTTATATTTGATGAGAATACAAGCTGCAATTGGGAAAAGGCAGAGAATTTGCAGCAAGAGACTTCTATTCCTATTGAAATCTCTACATAGGAAAGACAGGCACCCAAACCTATAGAATCATCAAGTTCATCGACTTCAACGAGAAGCAGAAATTCTTTGTCTAGTCTTGGAGACTCTTCAAATGAGACACCACCAAGGAACTACAGATCATTCACTGACATTTATGCATCTTGTCTCTTTGCTTTTACTGTTTCAGATCCTATACACTTTATAGATGTAGATAGAAAAGAAGAGTGGTAGAAAGCGATGGTGGAAGAAATGAATGCTATTGAAAAAATGAAACATGGAAAATAGTGGATTTGCCGAAAGACAAAAATGCAATTGGGTTGAACTGGGTGTTAAAATCTAAATATGCCGTAGATGGGAGCATATAAAAGTACAAGGCCTGCCTTGTAGCGAAAGGATACGCGCAACAACAAGGTATCGATTTCGAAGAAACTTTTTCACCAGTAGCTCGTTTCCAAATTGTGAGAATTGTTTAGCATTAGCAGTACAATTGCAATGGTCGGTTCATCAATTTCCGCATTCTTAAATGGAGACTTACAGAAAGAAGTCTATGTTCTACAACCAGAAGGTTTTATATTACAAAAAATGAAATAAAAGTGTAAAGAAGGCATTGTATGGATTAAAGCAGACCCCTCGAGCCTGGTACAGTAAAATTGATGGATATTTTCTGTAAAAGGGATACATGAGAAGTGAAAAAGAGCCCACCTTGTACGTTAAAAGAAAAGGTAACCAAGACTTTATCATTGTTTGTCTTTATGTTGATAACATCATTTACACTAGTTCTTCCAGTTTTCTTGTGAATGAATTCAAGACACATATGATGAGTAAGTTTGAGGCGTCAGATATGGGCCTATTACGTTTTTTCTTGATCTTGAAGTCCATCAAACTGAAGATGGAATTTTTGTCTCACAAAGGAAACATGCCAGAGATTTATTGTAAAAATTTGGCATGGTGAATAGCAAGCCTGCAGATATGCCCATGAATATCAACGAAAAGTTATAGTATGAAGATGGAGTAGGAAAAACAGATCCTAGATAGTTCAAGAGCTTGGTGGGAGGCCTAATCTATTTGACATATACTCGACCCGATCTAGCATTTCCTGTTGATATTATCTCACAAAGGAAACATGCCAGAGATTTACTAAAATTATTTTTTTATTTTTCCTTGCATTTAATTTTATTTGAAGATCTTATGGTTGATGCATAATTTATACAGTTATCAGTTATCTGTTGATAATATTTTGAATTGTTTCTACATTTAATTTATTAAAATAGAAAGTTGATTTATGATATAAAGTAAAATTTATCTTAATTGATAATAAAAAATTATTTTGTACATAATAAGTATTTAATTCATACAAAATGACTACAAGTACGCTTTTTATTTGGTGGCCGCGGATGCTCTAATTGTTTCAATGAGGTGCTGCCCCTCCCCTTCAACTCATCCACCTCATTACGAAGCTAAGCTATATACTCCATCGACTGTTATAACTGAGTTGCCAATGTTTGTAATGTGCTCCGAAGCTCATGGACTTCATTGGGTACGGACTGCCTACTAGATGTTGTTGTATTGGATGTGGAGGATTGCGAATAACATGTATTCACAAATGAGCCTAAGCCGAATAACCTTCCACGACGGTCCCTACCACCCACTACATGAAGATAGGTTTGACTCTCATCAACATCTTTAGATTGCTGAGACTGTCGTTGAATGTTTTCATGTATTTGATCCTATTAGAAGGCAATGTTTATGTTAGTAAGTGACAATTATTAAGTATTAATTTTAAAGCATAAATTTCACATACATTTAGTTCTCTACATCGGGTGTTGACGAAGGTCACACCGTCATGCTTCTTAGTGTGAGTGTGCAAAAAGAGCTGATAGGGTGTAGGCTTCATGCCCATAGACTTTTCCTGCATCAGAATAAAATGTTATAAGTGAACTACAATTTATAAAAATTTCGGCAGAATTTTCTCTATTTTTATTATATTTACCCCCTGTTGAATAAAGAAAGTAAATCAACAATACAACCATTATATGGCACCAGACATTTATAACATTATTATTCTCTATAATACACATATTTTCATTCCAAAATTCACATCAAATTAATTGAAATACACCAAAATAAAAAAAATCAGAATATAAATGTTAAGTGTAAATACTTACAAGTCTCTCTGTATGCTCGTGGTGGGTAATAGATCCTCTAGTATGTACAAGAAGACTCTCTCCCCCAGTCCTCCATGTCTATTGGTAGAATTACGCTTTGAAATGGACATTGCCTCAGGTGATGTCCAATACTGCTGCCTACAACTTTATATTTGTTCATAAATATAAGGTGGTTGTACACCAATCTTATGCATTGCACCAACAAAGTCTCGATAACGTGTACGTGCTTGTCTCTCCCATACTTTATAAATGACGACGTCAAATTCAGAATCCCAAAAAAATTCTTTTTGAAACAAAAGGAAAAACATATGATAAGTACTTATAATGTAATATTTATCTAATTAATGTATAAAAATCAAATAAAAATATATATAATATATTTTTTATACCTCAAACTCCTAATAGTTCCTTTGTTGCCTAAGAGATATTCTTCCATATATAACCATAGATAAGCCTCACAGGAGCTGCATCGCGAGTTTCCAACCTATATATCGTCTTAAGGGTTTATTATGCAAATAACTATTTTGTCTATTAAATTTATGAATTTCTTGTGTTAATACTAAGTTTGCATCGCGGGTTTCCAACCTATATATTGTCCCAGGAACTTAGTTATGCCTCAAATCATCCATAAGATCTCAAACTCATTCCACATACGGTAAATACTTAAACTATTAAAGAAGAACATAAAAACTCATCAATGACTATAAGAATATTCTAAACAACAACACAAAATCAAGACCTCCTTTGCATTCACACAAAACCCAAACGCATCAGAATCGTTGTTGGACCCCAAACTTTTCGTAGAAGATTAGAACTATTGAATGAGAAATTTTGGTGATTAGTCATGAGTTAAGAGCTCATGAATGAAAGTTTTTGAAGCAAGAAATGATAGACAAGAGTAAAGTAGGGAATAATGAAAAGTGGATAGATTCATGTTTTGCTAGGGTGTTTTCGGTTGATAAGAGATTTTTAAAATAGAAAGAATTAAGGTGAAAGTTATAAGTGAAATGAAAGCAAAAATGAAGTTGAATTTGTGTAGTAAGTTGATGAAGAATATGTACATACGTGTATGTTCTGTTATTCGTGTTCATGATTAATCATGGACTATAATTTCTTTATAGAGGACATTGATTTAAAATGAAGTTGAGAATGAAGAGTAAATGAAGTAGAAAAGGTGATCTTGGTATGAGTTGTGTTAAGGAAAGATTTTGAAACAAATGGGTAGTTGATCTGGAAAATGTTCACTGATTGTGCTTCGGTCTGTTAGCCATAGCTTTTTCTCTAGTTATCCAAATGAGACGATTCTTTGTTTTGATTAAACTAGAAACATATGGCTACATTTTTTATGAAGAAATTGAATTTCAATTCTATCTCTAAGAGTCTCAAAATTTCATGAAGTTGAGTACTGGGTACAGTACTTTGGGAGCTGAATGTAAAATTTATGTTCTGACTTCGGGAGGAAATCTGGATTAATCTAGATAGATTTTGGCATGGTTGCCTTTTTAAGAGTTGTAGATCTTTCTTTTATCTTTCCAACGGTATATATTACAAATTTTTGGACATCTGAGTCCAAAGTTATGATCTTTATATGTGGAGATGCAAAAGTAAGATGAAAGGAAAGTAAGACGAAGCAAAAGTAAGAAGGAAGAAAACTTCGTCTTAGTTACTGTTCATCTACTTCGTCTTAGTTACTGTTCATCTAAGACGAAGTTATTGATCATTCTATCATCTTAGTTATTGTTTATCTAAGTCGAAGTTACTGTTCATCCAATCATCTTAGTTACTGTTCATCTAAGACGAAGTTACTGTTCATCCTATCGTTTTAGTTACTGTTCATCTAAGATGAAGTTACTGTTCATCTTCTATATTCTATTCTATTTTTGACCCCTCAGATGAAAGAATTTTCTTTGAGATCCTCATGAGATTTGTAGCTCTTGAAGTCTTCTTTTCAACCATCTAAAGAACACCTTAATCCAATATCTGTAGGAAAAGTTATGGCAATTTTCCCAACCTTGTATCGTCTGATGACGTCACTTCGTCTTAAAAATGATGTCATATTGTCTGTTCTATTTTTGACTCCACAGATGAAAGAATTTGTCTTCGAGGTCTTCATGACAGTTGTAGCTCTTGAAGTTTTCTTTCCAACCATCTAAAGAGAACCTTAATCCGATATCGGTAAGGAAAGTTATGACAATTTTTCCAACCTTGTATCGTCTGATGATGTCTCTTCATCTGAAAAAAGACGTCATATGGTCTGTTCTATTTTTGACCCCTCAGATGAAAGAATTTGTCTTTAAGGAGTTCATGAAGTTGTAGCTATTGAAGTCTTCTTTCCAACCATCTAAAGAACACCTTAATCCAATATCTGTAGGGAATGTTATGGCAATTTTTCCAGCCTTGTATCGTCTAATAATGTCACTTCGTCTCAAAAATGACATTATATCGCCTGTTCTATTTTCGACTCCTTAGCTTAAAGACTTTTCCTTCTACGTCTTCATGAGAGTTGTAGCTCCTGAAGTCTTCTTTCCCACCATATAAAGAACACCTTAATCTGATATCTGTAGGGAACGTTATGGCAATTTTCCCAACCTTGTATCGTCTAATGATATCACTTCATCTCAAAAGTGACATCATATAGTCTGTTCTATTTTTGACCCCACAGATGAAAGAATTTTCTTTGAGATCTTCATGATAGTTGTATCTCTTAAAGTTTTCTTTCCATCCATCTAAAGAACACCGTAATCCGATATCTGTAGGGAAAGTTATGACAATTTTCCCAACCTTGTACCGCTAATGACATCACTTCGTCTCAAAAATTACGTCATATTATCTGTTCTATTTTTGACTGCTTAGATGAAAGAATTTGTCTTCAAGTCTTCATGAGTTTTGTAGCTCTTGAAGTCTTCTTTCCAACCATCTAAAGAACACCTTAATCCAATATTTGTAGGGAAAGTTATGACAATTTTCCCAACCCTATATCGTCTGATGACGTCACTTCGTCTAAAAAATGATGTCATATAGTCTGCTCTATTTTTGACCTTCAGATGAAAGAATTTGTCTTTGAGTCTTCATGAGAGTTGTAGCTCTTGAAGTCTTCTTTCCAACTACATAAAGAACACATTAATCCTATATATGTAAGCAAAGTTATGACAATTTTTCCAACCTTGTATCATCTGATAATGTCATTTCGTCTAAAAAATGACGCCATATAGTCTGTTCTATGTTTGACAACCTAGATGAAAGAATGTGTCGTCAAGGTCTTCATCATAGTTGTATCTCTTGAAGTCTTCTTTCCAACCATATAAAAAACACCTTAATCTGATATCTGTAGAGAAAGTTATGGTAATTTTCCCAACCTTGTATCGTCTGATGATGTCACTTCATCTAAAAAATGATGTCATATAGTCTGTTCTGTTTTTGACCTCCCAGATGAAAGAATTTGCCTTCTAGTCTTCATGAGAGTTGTAGCTCATGAAGTTTTCTTTCCAACCATCTAAAAAACACCCTAATCCAATATCTGTAGGGAAAGTTATGGAAATTTTCCTAACCTTGTATCGTCTGATTACATGACTTCGTCTAAAAAATGACATCATATGGTTTGTTCTATTTTATACCCATCTGATGAAAGAATTTGTCTTCGAAGTCTTCATGAGAGTTGTAGATCTTGAAGTTTTGTTTCCAACTATCTAAAGAACACCTTAATCTGATATCTGTAGAGAAAGTTATTGAAAATTTCCCAACCTTGTATCGTCTGATGATGTCACTTCGTCTCAAAAATGACGTCATATAGTCTGTTCTATTTTTTACCCCTCAGATGAAAGAATTTGTCTTCGGAGTCTACATGAGAGTTGTATCTCTTGAAGTCTTCTTTCCAATAATCTAAAGAACACCTTAATCCAATATTTGTAGGAAAAGTTATGACAATTTTTCCAACTTTGTATCGTCTGATGACATCACTTCGTCTCAAAAATGATGTCATATCATTTGTTCTATTTTCGACCTATCAGATGAAAGAATTTGCCTTCGAGATCTTCATGAGAGTTGTAGCTCTTGAAGTCTTATTTCCAACCATCGAAAGAAAACCTTAATATGATATCTTTAGTGAAAGTTATGGAAAATTTCCCAACCTTGTATCGTCTATTGACGTCACTTCGTCTAAAAAATGACGTCATATAATATGTTCTATTTTTTACCCCTCTGATGAAAGAATTTGTCTTCTATGTCTTCATGAGATTGTAGATCTTGAAGTCTTCTTTCCAACCATCTAAACAACACCTTAATCCGATATCTGTAGAGAAAGTTATGGAAATTTTCCCAACCTTATATCATCTAATAATGTCACTTCGTCTCAAAAATGACGTCATATCGTCTGTTCTATTTTTTGTCCCCTCAGATGAAAGCATTTGTCTTCAAGGTCTTCATGAGAGTTGTAGCTCTTGAAGTCTTATTTACAACAATCTAAAGAACACCTTAATCCGATATCTGTAGGGAAAATTATGACAATTTTCCCAACCTTGTATCGTCTGATGATGCCACTTCGTCTAAAAAATGTCGTCATATTGTCTGTTCTATTTTTGACCCCTTAGATCAAAGGTCTTCATGAGAGTTGTATCTCTTGAAGTCTTCTTTCCAACCATCTAAAGAACACCTTAATCCGATATCTTTAGGAAAAGTTATGGTAATTTTCCCAACCTTATATCGTCTGATAATGTCACTTCGTCTAAAAAATGACATCATATTGTCTGTTCTATTTTTTACCCCTCAAATGAAAGCATTTGTCTTCTAGGTATTCATGAGAGTTGTATATCTTGAAGTGTTTGTTCCAACCATCTAAAGAACACCTTAATCTGATATCTGTAGGGAAAGTTATGATAATTTTTCCAACCTTATATTGTATGGTGATGTCACTTCATCTAAAAAATGACGTCATATTGTCTGTTCTATTTTTGACTACTTAGATGAAAGAATTTGTCTTCAAGTCTTCATGAGAGTTGTAGCTCTTGAAGTCTTCTTTCCAACCATCTAAAGAACACCTTAATCCAATATCTGTAGCGAAAGTTATGGCAATTTTCTCAACCTTTTATCGTCTGATGATGTCACTTTGTCTAAAAAATGACATCATATCGTATGTTCTATTTTTGACCCTCCAGATGATAGAATTTGTCTTCAAGGTCTTCATAAAGTTGTAGATTTTGAAGTCTTCTTTCAAACCATCTAAAGAACACCTTAATCTGATATCTGTAGGGAAAGTTATGACAATTTTTCCAGCCTTATATCATCTGATGGCGTCACTTCATCTTAAAATGACGTCATATCGTCTGTTCCGTTTTTTGCCCTTCAAATGATAGAATTTTCTTTGAGGTCTCCATGAAAGTTATAGAGCTTGAAGTCCTCTTTCAAACCATATAAAGAACACCTTAATCCGATATCTGTAGGGAAAGTTATAGAAAAAGAATGGCAAATTAAGAAGTTACCCTAGTACGTCCATCCCCTTATCCTTAGTATATATACACTTAATATAGTTAATTACTATTAAATAAAACTTTTTATTTTAAAAATAATTATCGAAACTTAAAAATTAGCAATTATAAATATAATTTTATATTTTAACTGCAAATGTTTTAGTTTAAATATCTCAAGCTATAAATTTTATAAAACAATAATGAGCTAATTTATTATCTTAATTTTATTAAATAATCACGAGTTTAACTAAATTTGTTACATATTTGGTAATCTTCTAGGCCAACATGTGTATGTACTTGTCTCAACATATTTCAATAAAACCGGTCCACTTTACTCTTAATTATAACAAAAAATGAACTACTAACCGATAATTTTTCGCCGAAGTTTTGTATTATAATGTACGGCTTTAAAAACTACATTTGTGTTCAATCTTGTTTCTTGTTTGATTTATGTGTATTCATAAAAGCAAAAAAGGTATATATAAGCAAAATGTTGGTCACACACCGCATTCAAGTTATTTAGAAAATGTTACTAATAATAATATATTAATAGCATATCTACAAATAAAACAGCTGAAAATGTCTAGGACAAACTAGTCTGGCATTTCAATCCATTTGTAAACATTACAAAGGAACAAAACTTCGACAGCATAGATTCTCCTTAAAGCCAGCTCAAAATGCTGACAATAAAAATATAAGAACTTCCCTATAACTAAGCTCCAACTACCTCAGTCTCTCCCTCTGCCATCGCCTCATCAGTAGGCCTCTCCAATTTCGTACCAATATCCTCTGAGTAGTCACCGTGAACCTACTCACAAGCAAATGACAAGATGAGTT
>JAOTBA010066401.1:0-11714 GCA_025629845.1 Erythroxylum squamatum | reverse complement strand
TTCTGCCTAAATCAAGCCAGAAAAATTCACAAAGATTTCAGCTCAAAAAGTCAACTCTACTACTATTCATCCCAAAAGTCAAACTTTCTTAATTCTCCAAATTCTCACACTTTCACTATTTATCTCTTACTTTTCAACTCCATTTAAAGCAATTTATTCACCACAAATTTCTCATTTAATGTCAATTTACACTTCAAAATCTCAAGAAAAGTTCGGGGTCCAACAGAGACTCTCTTGATTAGGGTTATCTTATTTCCTTTTATAGTTCTCTTGCCTTTTAGGGTAAAAACTAGGTTTTATCTAGGCCAAAAAGTCCAAAACGACCCTTCAAAAATAGAAATGGAAGCATATCCCTACATCTCCCTCGTACCTGCCATGATTGTGACCCTTAAATATGAGGTTCTGTAATGATCATGGCAATGATGTCACGATCGTGACCCTTGAAATGAGCTTCATCCATGATCGTGCATCGCGATCGTAACATCATTGCCATCGATGATTGTGGCCCATTCAGTCACTTCGGTTACAATCGTGACAAGGATGCCATAATTGTGGCTTGGCTCTTTTCTCTAAACTTTCTCCAACTTCTCTCGATCTTCTTCATCTAATATTAAACACTAACAAACACATCAAAATACCTCAATCGTATAAAATTAAAGTCCATTGACATGCTCTAAACCACACAATACTCAAAAAACATAAGCACATAATCACATTACACAGTTCTAATCCTAAACATGCAAAATTGATCTAATTAACACCTAAAAGCACCTACTAAAACATTGTATAAACTATAACTATCAACATCCCCACACTTAAACTTTTTCTTGTCCTTAAGAAAAAACAAAACAAATACAAACTCAAACACTAAACAATAACACATATATAAACGCATATGCAGTAGTGATACAATGGCATCGAACTTCACAAAGCTAATTTAACTTTAAACATAATCCTTTAAGATGCTCTTATTTATTAACTTATGCAATCTGTGTCTAAATATACATACTAATCAAGACCTTAAACTCTATTCACTCACCCTCAATACTTGCATACACACATTAACAAGCAGTAGTCAATTGAAATTCCAAACATTACTAAGTAGCTTTTCATGAAAAATCATGCTATTAACAAAGATTAGTAGGATTTATTTATTAAAACACCATTTTGTTAGTTTTCTTTAGCATTGACCTAGTCTTTTGAGCCAAAGGTAAACATTTCTGATGAATGTCCCCCAGTTACTTAACTAGGTCATGTTTTTATTAATGGGCTCAGCTGGAATGTCCTTTTTGTCCTTTTATATCTAACAGTTAATTTTAGGGCTTACCTAGGTCATTTGTTTCAAAGATAGCCCCAAAATATCAAAAGATATGAAATAGGTCACACTTGGAAAGTGTCTATCATGACCGTGCATCTGGGCGTCACGGATGTGCATTTGGAAATTTCTTCTCTGTCATGATCATCCATTGTCTTCATTCTTCAATTTCCTAGTTTTCATCACTAACAAATACATCAAACACCCCTTGAAACATAAAATTATGATCCAATTCTTACTCTAAGCGAAACAAACACTTAAAATACATACAATCATTAATAATAACATAATTGTAAGCCTATACACATGATAATAACCTAATAAACACTTAAAAACAAACTTAAACATCTATGAAAACATATTTATACCTATCAACATCCCCATACTTAAAACTTTGCTTGTCCTCAAGCAAAACTAAACACACAAACAAAAAAAAACATATAAACATATAAAAACACTTTCATGCAACATTAAAATAATGGTACAATGGCATTAAATCTTATGGACTTAATCTCAAACACAAATCATTCCAAAATGTGCCAACACACTAACTTATTCCTTTCTTGTTTAAGTTCTTTCAATTGAACATACATATCAATCAAAACATTAACACCATATCCCAACACCTATGGCACTTGTAAGCATGCATTTATTATTATTAACTAATTAAAAAGGCAAACTATCACTAAGTAACATTTTATGAAAATTCTTGCTATTTTAAAAGATCTGTAGGTTTATTTATTGTAACACATTTTTTAAAGATTTTCTTTAAGGATAACCTAGTCTTTTGACGTGAAGGCAAATACCTTGTCAGGAATGTCCTCCGACTACTCAATTAGGTCATGTTTTTTTATTTAACTTGGTCAGAGCGTCATTCTAACCTTTTGATGCGAAAACAAAGATTTTGTCGTGAACACCCCCCGTTACTCAGCTATATCATAGCTCTTAACTAGCTACCAGCTTCATTCTTAACTTAATATTTGTTTCAAAAGGGCCAGTAAATTAGTTATTTATTTAACGCAAACTTTTTTTAAATATATATAAAAATTTAGCCTACCTCTTTTCTTTTTAGTCAATCATTCTCATAAAAGTGTATTAGTAATGCTAACTAATTCAATTGAGTATAATTATAAATGTCTACCAACAAAATTCATAAAGTGAAAAACAGGTGTCATATCCTAATTAAAATATATATTCATCCCAAAGATACTTAAAACAAAAAATTCATAAGTTACTATGCCTTTACAAATTAAATGACAATGTTCAAAACTAAACTAATTAGATTCAATTCTTGTCATTGACACATTCATACAATGCACGCATATGAAACAAAATGACTATAATATGTCAACCTAATAAAAAACTAACTCAATCTGAATGCCAATTAACGCACAAATGACATGGAAAGGATATTCATCCCCACACTTGAATAATATATTGTCCTCAATGTGGAAATAGAACAATACGAAAAAAATAAAGAAAAATAATTACAAAGTCAGAGCAAGAAAACTTATGGAGCTTTGACGATGACAGTATGGGTGATGGAATTTGGAGGCACTTCACGCCATAAAATTCCCGCAATCCAATTCCCTACAAAATAAACATAAAAGAAGAAAAGTAATAAATAACTAATAAAATACACTGGAAAAAATAAAGCTTGTCTTAATTCTTAGGTTGCCTCCCAAATAGCGCTTAGTTAATGTGATTAGCTTGAGTTATTCTTCCTTCCACAATCAACCTAGGTCAAATATGAGTGGCTTGCTTCCACCTGTGTCCCCAGTTTCAATAATAAGCTAAATATTGCAAGATAATCAAAAGGACATATTTAGTCAACTCAGGAAAATCAAGTAAGTTCAAGATGGCCTTTTAAGAAACAAACTGTCAATAAAATAAAGAATAATAAAACTCCCTGAATCGTCTATCAAATTCAATACTTTGACTTCTAAGAAGGTGAACTATTCTATTTCTTCCACAATCACCCTCGTCTCCTCTTCTTCTTCTGCTTCTGCTTCGTGAACAGAGACATCTGTATCTTCTTCAACCTCTATCTCCGTTGTCATCTATTCCTCATTCTCTTTTTCATCAGCTTTTTAAACAGAGACTTCCTTATATTCTTCAAACTTAATCTCTTTTGTCATTTGTTCTTCTTCCTCTAGCTCATTTAAAAATTTGACTTCATTAATTTCCATAAACGAGCTCCTCTTTTGGATTATTTAATACCTTATTCATGTTGAATTTCATTTATTCATCTCTAATCCGAAGGATAAGGTTGTCTTCATAGACATCTGCCAAAGCTTTTCTGGTGTTAAAAAATGATATACAAAGAACTAGCGGACAATTTTGATCCTCTTCAAATTCTAGCATGACGAAATCTATAGGAATTATAAACTTGTCCACTTTTGTAGGCACATCCTTTACTAAGCCTAATGATTTGTTTATTGATTGGTCCACCAAATGAATATGCATAGATGCTGGCTTCACATCTTTTAGCCTCAATTTCCTAAAAATCAACAAATGTATAAGGATTATACTTATGCCTAAGTCGCATAAACATTTCAAAATCTCTAAATACCAACTACATAGGGTATCGTAAAGCTCTTTCGATCTTTCAACTTTAAGGGCATATAGATGGTAATTAAGGAGCTAAAGTTTCTGTCATAGCTAAAGTTTGGTTATCTTCCCAAGTCCGCTTGTTAGATAATATGTCTTTAAGAAACTTCGCGTACTTGTGCATGTGTTTCAACACTTTCACAAAAGATAAATAAAATTTCCATTTCTTTAGCTTTTCCACAAACTTTGCAAATGATACATCTAATTCATTCTTCTGAAGTCTCTATAGGAATGGTATTTTTGGTGAGTAAGGTGGAGGAGGAGTGTAGGGAGGGTCCTCATTCTTTTCTTCATTCTTTTTCTTTTTCTCTTGCTCTTCTATAAGGTGGGTCTTAGTTTGTCGTTCCGTTGATTCTTCTAGCTCTTTCCCACTCCTAAGTGTGATAGCCTTAAATTGTTGTCTTAGATTTGCTTCCATATTGCTCGGAAGGCTTCCCACACTTCTTATAGATAATGTAAAACTAGCCCAATTGAACCTCTAAGTTGTGACTAGAAGAAAATTTTCCACTACTTAATTGAATTGCCCTTTCATCCTCTTTTGGGCCTCTTCCATGTTCATGAGCTTGTCCATGATCTTGTCCAATTTAGAATCCTATGAATTTGACTCATCTTGCTGAAATTCTAGTAGGTCTTGATTTCCCATTTGAGTCCTTGCATTGTTGGACCAAAAGAAATCTGGATGGTTTTGCCATCCTGGATTGTACGTGTTCAAATAAGGATGATTACTTCCCCGACCAAATTCTGCTTCATTTAAGTTCAATTTCTCCAAATTGTTGTTTTCTACTAAGAAGCAATCAACTGTGATATGACTCTATCGTCCACATAATTTGCACCCTTATTGAATTGCTTTGAATGGAGAGAATGAGGTGGATGTTAGGTTGTTCAATTCCTTGGTGAGGTTGTTGATTTTAGCCTGTAATGTTGTCACTGAATCAACCATAATCATTCCTTATGGATCCGGGAAGGTTAACTATTGTCTTCTTCATTCCAATGTCTAAAGAAAACTATTGTTTGTCATCTCTTCAAACAAATTGTGTGTACATTGTACTGGTGGTTGTGAAATTCCTTGATGATAGGTATTAAACCTTGGGCTTATTATGGGTCTATTACTCTCCATGATGTATTTCCTCCATCATTGTCCATTATATCTCTTCTTGGCATTTAACTTTTTGAATTCTTTATTGTTGTCTTGTGATGTCCAAATTGAAAGGGAAATAATTCCTTGAAACAATGAATTCAAAAAGTCCTAAACTAATTCCCTGACAATGGTGCCAAAAACTTGTTGAGCAAGTTTTACCTATAATAAAACACTCAATATCAGCAAGAATACAGATCATAAGTTTATAGTATTAAAGGTATCGATCCAACAAGGAAATAATTAAAACTAAGTGAACCTAACTTTGTCTAAGGTTTAAAAATATGAATTGAATGAAAGTGAATAATAAGAAATTAAAACAATCAAATAAAATTAAGCACTTAACCACTTAACAAATGAGCTGTCACAATAAAACAAGAATGATCAAGTATAAAAGTTTAGGATTCATGTAACACGTAATATATACCTTATTATGTGTTTAGGATCATTCATGAAAGGATAAAAATAAAGGAAATGCGAAATACCTGATTTTAGTTCCATCTCAGCTTTCAAAGCAGTTTCCATGGGCAAAACGTGCTCTAATCTTTCGAGACCTTGACAGGAATCATTCACTAATGAGTGGTCAACGTCTTTTTATGGTTTTCTGAAAATGTAAGTGCTATTAATAGGTCAGAGAATCCATATTCTTACGAATGATATGAGCAACTACATGAGACCTTAACCTTTAGATATAGCTTCCATATCGGGCTTTTCCATCACTGGCCTGATATGGGTCCAGTCCACACTAATCAAGATTCATTTTTCTCCTACACTTTAACCTATTGATTTAGATCATTTATTGGGCCACTTTATTACCTTTATTTGGATCAAATTACGTAACTTAACTAATAAGTTATTGAAAAACTGAAAAATACAATTAATGGTTGTCTAACTTTATGGGAAATGACTAAATTATCCAACATTATCCCCCTTAGACAATTATCAATTGCAGTTTTGACTTAAGTTTAAAAACAGTTTGAAAACTCAGTTAAGTCATGCTACTTTATTGGTACCAAATTTAAAAACTATAAAAAACACGTTTGACCTAAAGATAATGAAAGTCCAACATTCCATCCTACAAGGCTTTCGATACCGAAAAATATCAAACACATGTGTCATGTGTGACACAGGTCTAATATAATCACGAATATCTAATACCTTACTAACATAAATGAGAAAATGGAGTGTGACAAACTAGGATGATACTTGTATGATCTAATATGTATCATCTTCATTTGTAGGTCTCGATTTCTCTAACTTTATGTCAAACTGCATATGCTAAATTGTAGTAGAGAAATCCCATTTTTTCTCATAGAATGCTAAACAACATTAAAGAAACCCTTTATGTTCTCTAACTGAATGCTTAACTGCATTAAAGAATATTTATAGGATTAAACCTTATATCCCCCTATGTTATGTCAAATTTATGGATATCATTAATTGTATGTGTCTAAACGATAGACACTCAAGGTCAATCTTTATATATGCCCAATGACCTTTAAAATGCTTAAGATCAACACAAATCGTAAGACTTTCGTATGTATTATGACTATACACAAGAACAATTATTACTGAGGATAAAAAGAGGATCATCTATATTAATAAATATTCATAATGTCATAATACATCAAAATGTATAATCATTTACGGAGCAAATACAACGATCCCTGAATACTCTTGTTTGAGGACCTTAACATGCCCATACTGGATACATATTTAACAAACACTAATGATGAGGTCCTTTAGTCAATGGATCAGCTAACATCTCTTAAGTCCTGATATGCTCCTCTTCGACATCACTTTTCTGAATCAACTCCTTTTTGGTCAAGTATTTGATCTCTACATACTTAGACCCTGTGATATTCTTATTGTTATTACTAAACAACACAGCAACAAGAATATCATAGTATAATCGAATGGGTCTAGCTACCGAATCTACCACAGATAACTCAGAAATCAAGTTTCTGAGTCAAATTGCCTATATAGTAGCACCTTAACATGCAACAAACTCTACATGCATAGTTGAGGAAGTTATCAATGTCTGCTTGACACTTTTCCATGACACTGTACCATCTGCCAACATAAAAATGTATCCTGAAGTGGATTTGCGATCATCCAGACACATAGCAAAATCGGAGTCTGTATCACCTATGAGGTTTAAATCATTGACTTTTCTGTATGTTAACGTATAATCCTTGGTACCCTTTAGTCATCCCAACACTTGCTTAACTGCATTCCAATCGTCTACACCTGGGTTAGCCAAATATCGTCTTAGCAGTCCAATAACAAATGCAATGTCCAGTCTAGCACACACCTGGGCATACATCAGGCTACCAACCGCACTTGAATATAGATCATTCCTCATAACCTCTCTCTCAACTTCATTCTTTGACACTAAGCCAAAGATAATCTCTCACTATGAGAGATAGGTGATACAACAGGTCTACTGTCAACCATATTAAGTCTTTGTAACACCTGCTCAATGTATGCTCTTTGTGAGAGGCTCAATGAGTGTTGAGATCTATCTTAGTGAATCTGTATACCGAAGGCAAAATATCATCCATGTACAGTAATAGGAAAATAACTTTGCTCCCTCTAACCTTATAGTATAATCATATTTCAACTTTGTTTTCTACAAAGCTGAATGAGATAAAAACTTCATCAAACTTTAAGCACCATTGTCTGGAAGCTTGTTTCAGACCGTATATTGATTTAGTCAACTTTCAAACTTTGTCAGTTGCACCTTGATCCTGAAATCCTTCAAGTTGTTCTATATAGACCTCCACATAAAGATCACCATTTAGGAAAGCAGTTTTAACGTCCATCTGATGTAGCTCCATATCATAGTGGGCTACTATTGCCATAATCACTCTAAATATATCCTTCGAGGATACAAGAGAGAAGGTGACATTGAAGTCAACTCGTTCTCTCTGAGTGAATCCCCTTGGCAACCAATTGCACCTTAAACTAATAAACTTAACCTTATGTGTCCTTCTTGGTCTTAAATAGCTATTTGCAACTAACAAACCTGCAATGTTGAGGCAAATCAACTAGCTCTCATACCTTATTATGCCTCATAGATTGCATCTCATCCTTCATCGCTTCCTACCACAAGTCTGCATGGGGTCTAGAAATGGCTTCTGTAAAAGTAACTAGATCCACAATATGTCTTATATGATAGTCTTGTTCACCCAAATAGACTATGTAATCTGATGAGATAGCAGGTCACCTCTCTCTGATAGATTTGCGTAATTGTACAGGTTCTTGTACCCTAGAAACCTTTGCCTGAACAGCTATAGGTTCATGTTCTGGCATAGGCATGTTACTCAGACCTTCATCCACTAGACCTGACTTATATAAGGGGCGTATACGAAATAAATGTAGTATCTGTCCTGCTATCTTCTAGAGGTTGTGAGGATTCACCCTCATTATAGACATTGTATTTCAGAAACTTAGCCATCTGTGATTCCACCATTTTGGCCCATCTTTCTCTATGGTAAAATTTGTAGCCCTTAGAATGGTCGAGATGTACCACTAAATAACGAGTGGAACGAGGTTACCATTTGCTCTTATAAGGATTATATAACCGTACCTCAACAAGGCAGCCTCATACACGAATGTGTGTAAGGCTTGGTTTCCTACTAACCTAGAGTTTAAAAGGCGTCTTAGGTACTGACTTACTTGGGAATCTATTTAAGATATATAATGTCGTCTTGATGGCTTCGCTCCAAAGGTATTTGAGTAGGTTAATCCTACTTTGCATTGACCTCATTATGACCTTTAGGGTGCGATTGCACCTTTCTGCCACACCATTTTTCTCCAGACTACCTAGCATAGTGAATTGAGTCACTATTCCAATTGACTCCAAATACCTACCAAACATACCCTTTTCTTGTCCTGCAATCTCATGTCTACCATGGTATTCCCTCCTTAGTCAGATCTGACAATCTTTATTGATTTTTCTTGTTAGTTCTTAACCTCAGTCTTAAAGATCTTGAACTTATTGAGAACTTCAGACTTTTCCATAAGTAAGATCACATAGCCGTAACAAGAATAATCATCTATAAATATTAGAAAATATCTATCATTGCATATCGTGACTGTATAGGGACCACAAACATCTGTATATATGAGGTCCAATAAACTAGAAGCATGAGTTGACCCCTTTTTCTTTATCTTGGTCTCAATTAATACATGTTTCTAGATCACTAAAATCCAAAGTTGGGAGAATGTTATCCTTTATCAATCTCTTAACCCTCTCTATAGAAATGTAGCCAAGGCATTTATTCCACAATATATACGATGTTTCCTATATGAAGGATCCTTTACGAGTAACAGGTTTGGCAATATAAGAAGAGGCATACATTTTGTTAGGGGTAAGATACATTCTATATAATCAAAAGGATAGGAAGGCAGTTTTGATATGTCTTGCATTGATAGAAATATTTACAACCGAAGTATCAAATACAAAATAATAACCCTTTTTATCCTAAATTGATACAGAAATCAGATTTTGTGTAAAATATGGTATATAAAAAGTGTCTCATAAACTCATTTGCTATGACCATATCTGGTAATTCACCAAGCAAATGATTCAGGATTGACCTCTTGATGCTCAAATAATACATTGACTGCTCTCAGAATGCCATAGTCTCCTTATCAGCTTCTAAGCTGATATTAGTGAGTGGAGAAGCTCTCTCTATATGCATCACCATGTTGATGTCGGCAATCTCAAGGGTAAACTCATCATCCTTCTTCCACTTCTTAAAATTGAAACCAGTTAAGGTCTCGATCGTGACAAAATTGTTGTTTATAGAAAAGGTGACTGAAAAAAGACAATATAAAGATTAGCATAAATGCAGGATAATAGTGATACTTAAAGCATTAAATTAGTATCTATACCGAGAATCTGATCACACATATTAGGAAACACCTTTGGGCTGAATACATAATTTATGCAATTAGACCTCTACATAAAAGCGATCAGAATACAAACCATTAACTCTTATGACAATACCACCTTTGGGTGAGTAGATCATCTAAGCAACAACTTTCATACATCTAATGCCTTTATGTACACCTCAAAACCCTATATAAGGCCAACACCTTTGGGTAGAATAACCGAAAATAAGATCACAGACATCCCCCAATATGTGAGTAGAACAACCCAAAATAATGACTTGAAAGGCCACTTTGGTGACTACATCCTCATCAGTACATCCTTATATTATCCTTGCGTTCTATATAGGCCTACAGTATGTGAAAATTAGAAATAAATGCTAAAAAAACCCAAATTCACAATCAAATAATCACACACTGGTATTAAAAACATTGTCTTTAAACTTTATTTTGAGACTTTTATCTTAAAATCTTATTAAGAGTGACTATCATACTTTCTCGAATACCAAACCTACCATATGAGACATGAAACCTTAAGTGTCTCCCTTATATGTCGTTCAAAGCACGAAAATTCGCTCACAATTATTTTAAAAAAGCTTTAAAACCTTTTTCAGAATCCAATTACCAACGTAATAAATCCATAAAAATTGAAAACTCACTTTAAAAATTCTCCTGACCCTAGAACTGACCCAAAAGGACACAGAGCACCCTTACGGGAATTTTAAGAATTTTCCTTTTTTCTTTCTAGTGTTGACGTAAGTAGTACTGTAGCACTGACGTCAGCACAACACTATGTGCTAATGTTATCATGACGTCAACCCCGCGTGTGGCAGGAGCGTGCGTACGGTGTAAGTGCTAGACACGTTTGGTGCTTGCAGCGCACGTTCCCTACAAGTGTAGTTATTTTTGGCGTGTGTGAGACACGTGCCACCATGTGCGGCCACACGCGCCAACACGTGTCTCCATCCTCACCATCCTTGCGTCGAGACACGTGGCTAGTGCGTGCCCCACCTGTGGGAGAGCAGGCCGCATGAGGCATGTGCAACACGCGTCCACAGACCCACAGTGCCATGTGGTTGGTCGTTGCACGCGCCAACCAAACTGCCCAAAGGTAGTTACTGTAGCACTGTTGGGTGCATACGGTGCATGCGCCTGACAATGCAATCACCCGTTGACTCTTTTTTTTTAGCTAGCCTCAAGTATACCACTTTCACGTCATCATATACGTTAAAAAAACTAGAAAACAAATCAAAACTAACGAAAACCATAATGAATGAAAACTGAAAAAACCTTCGTTTCCTACAACCCGATTTGGTAATCGCTCTGATACCACTAGTAACACATAGCATAGACCTTATTATGTGTCCTGGATCGTTCATGAAAGGGTAGAAAATGAAGGAAATGTTGAATACTTGATTTTGATTCCATCTCAACTTCGAAGCAGTTTTCCTAACGAAAAAGAGCTCTAATCTTCCGGGACCTTCACAGGAATTGTTCACCAACGCGTGATCAACGTCTTTCTATAGTTTTCTCAAAACGTAAGCGCTCTTAATAAGCCAGAGAATCTGTATGCTTATTAATAATATGAGCAACTGCAGGAAGCCTTAACTTTTATATATAGCTTTTATATCGGGCTTTTCCATCACAGGCCTGATATGGGTCCAGCCTACTGTTGGAACCCGATCCTTGATTGAAATGTAAAATTATTAAATGACAATTAAAGGAGAATTTCGGGGTGAATTATGCATGTACAAA